>CAXHSM010000741.1:0-22000 GCA_964019185.1 Maratus speculifer
GAATAAAATGAAGTTAAAACAACAGTTTAATAAGAAAAATAGTACTACGATGTGGATATGCACTAATTTATCTTTCTGCTTCAGAGAGAGAGATAATATGAGCCCCCCCCCCCCGCCACCCCTATTATTCACTTTTAGTTATGGCCTTACCTAGACATAACTGGATCACCAGCCTTCAAGGGGTTAAATTTTCAGTTTAGTTTAGAATGCACTATATTAAAATTTCGTACCCTTCTTAATCTGAATAGAGAGATTGAAAGAAAAAAAAAAAATAGTTTTGTTCTTCAGAATATTTTTTTTTTTTTTTTTTTTTTTTTTTTGAAGGAAACAACACACTTAACTTCAAAAATGTCTTTTATTTTTCTTTCTCTGATGGGATTAAGTAAATAGTGCAGTCTTAAAAGTGCCATTTTTTATTGATGGTGATAAGCAGATAATATAATGTCGTAATGTGTTAGAAAACCTGATCTTAGCAAAAAATTTATATACTCCACAATAACAGAGATTATATATATAGATATATATATGTGTGCCAATTAACGAGTTTTTGCACGGCAAGCGAAAATATATTTATAAGAAAATTATGTGGGGCATTTTTATCAAATATTGTATCGGTTTAATATACAGTCTGAACTTTGAAATACATGAATTAAAGTGTGTAGGCATAAAAAAAAGAGAAGAAAAATGAATAGATATATCGGATGTCCAAAAAAAAAGACGGCTTAATTTGAAAAAAAAAAAGTGGCTAATAAGGTGCGTTTTTACTAGTTTTAACTAGTTTTACAAATAGCCTGCTACACTCTTATGGAAAAATGCATGCATACATAATTTACTACGATTCTATAGATATTAAATTCAGTGGTTAAAAAAACTCTCCATCTTAAATAGAACGTCATCACCATGGTTACCTAGAATCATTACCTATCACGGGATATCATTCAATTAATTATGCTTGATGTGATTTAATAGGATGATGAAAACTTTTATTAATATCTATTTAAGTTTTTACTAGATTTTCATAGACTTCATCTTAAATAGGACGTAATCACCAGGGCAACCTGTAATTATTACCCATCATAGAATATCATTGAATTAATTACGTATGATAGTATTTAAAAGAATGAGGAAAATTTTATTAATGTATTGTATAGTTTTGATTCAATTTTCATAAAATCTGAAATGATTTGACAAAATATTACAGCGATTATGCATATTAAATTTTGAACCATTCGGTTGGGTAGTTTTTGTGTTGATGTAAGCAGATAGACGGACAGACCAGATGACAGTTACAGGTGCTACGTATTTATATAACTACGAACGCACCTAAAAATGAGAAGCGGTAGCTATGATAAACTGTGCTTAGGATAAAATTAAATTTTCGGTCGCAGAATGATATTCCAATAATATAAAACTAATACAAGTTTTCAAATAGACCTGTTTTTTTTTTTTTTTTTTTTTTTTTTTTTTAATATTTGGTATATATCTATATATGTGTGTGTGATACCAGGATATGAATTTCAAAACTCACCTTATTCAAAATTAAAGTTTTACAACACCAGATATATATATATATATATATATATATACAGTCGACTCTCGTTAATTCGAACTCGTCGGGACCACAAGAAATGTTCGAATTATCCGAAGTTCGAATTATGGAGAGTATGAAATTAAAACATGCTTAATATGGTACTATTACAAAAGAATTAATGTTATAGTGTTTTTTAAAATCTGTTTTGTCTGTTATAATTGGAATACGACTTAAACCTAATTAAAAGATTGGACTAATTAACTAATTAAAAGATTGGAAACAAGCTCAATGGAAGAAAAATTTGAAGCGTCACTGATGGACAGACGGGGCACTAAGAAAGTGGATATCAAATTCATGGGATTATATGTATACTCGTTCGGAATAATTTTCACAAAAATCAAAGAAAGAAAGTTATTCAAATTATCTGAAATCAGAGATAAACTAAAGAAAAATGAAAAATCGGAATTCTCGTTAGTTCGAACTAAACGAAGTCATGGGAAAATGAGTTCGAATTAATGAAAAATTTTAACATTATTCTGCCATTGAAAATTTCGGGACTTCATATTTAGTTCGAATTAAGCGAAGATTCGAATTATCCGATTTCGAATTAACGAGAGTCGACTGTATTTAATTTATGATAAAAACCAAAGAAAGCAGATCGAGGATTTTCTCAATTTCCCAAAATTTCTGGATAAAGCGAGTTTTGAAACGAGTTTATGTACAGTGTCTCACAAAAGTGATGGGACACTTGTGCTTTATAAAAAGAAACTGCAATAAAATAAATAAACAAACATGTGCAAAAATGTTTTGGGTGTGTTTCATATTTAAAGTTAGTAACCATTATTACATAACATACATTTTGTCAAAATATTAAAATATTAATTTAGTAAAAATACAATTGTTCAGAACGGAGCAAAAAATGGCTCACATAAGTGATGGGACACTTATTTTTCCATCAAATACAAATTTTACTCCATTATTCTTGAAGCACCGATTTTAGTTGTTGTTTTAAAGAAATGGTGTGTTTGCGAATTCTTGATTCCAATTCTTGCCAAATATTCTCTATGGGATTTAAGTGTGGAGATTGTGGTGGTGTTTTTATTATTTCAGGACAATTATATAGCAGCCAGAGTCTAACGTTCAGAACAGTGTGCTTGGGGTCATTGTCTTGGTAGAATTTAAAATCGTTATGAAGGTTCAATTTTCGTGCTGAAGATTTCAAATTTTGCTTTAAAATATCAATATACTTGTACTGATCCATTATACTGTCAATAAAAACTAGATTATCAACTCCAGCGGACTACATACACCCCCATACCATAACTCCTCCTCCACCATGTTTTACTGTTGGTACCAAGTTCTGTTTGCGAAATTCTTCCCTGGGTTTTCTTCACACCAAGATTCTACCGTCAGAACCAAATACATTAAATTTACTCTCATCAGCAAATATAACTTTATTCCAGTAATCAGAATTCTTATTTATGTTGGATTTTGCGAAAGCTAGTCTGAGTTTTCTATTCTTTTCACTTACGAAGAATTTTTTCCTGGCTACTCTACCGTGATATCCAACAGATCGAATTACCCTTCTAATAGTCTCAGGATTAACAATTATTCCATATAATGCTTGTAAATCAGCAGCAACTTTTGAAGCACTATTTCTTGGATTTTTTTAATATTTCGAACGATAATTCACTTTATTCCATTGGATAGCTTTGATGGTGGGCCAGGTCTTCTTTTATCTTGAATCATATGATTCTTTTTATATCGTTTAATGATATTGAAAACTAATATTATGTTAGGTTAACTGTTTCAGCAGTTTTTCTAATAGATTTTCCACGTTCAATATGCAAATTAATAACTAATTTTCGAATTTCAGGCGAAGTTTCTTTTCGTTTAGCATTCATGGCTACACAGAGCTAAAAAAACACAAAAATTCCAAAAAAAAAAAAAAAAAAAAAAACTGGAGAGAAATACTGCAGACGATTTTATAAATTATTGCAAATTGCTTTTAAGTAAAAATAAAACCCCCCAGAATATTTTTATTGCTTATTTCAGACGATTTTTGTTGCATATATAATGGTGTCCCATCACTTATGTGAGCTTTTTTTTGCTCCGTTCTAAACATTTGTATTTTTATTAAATTAATATTTTAATATTTTGACAAAATGTATGTTATGTAATAATTTTTACTAAATTTAAGTATGAAACACACCCACAAAAAAAATGTGTACATGTTTTTTTAATTTATTTGATTAGTTTCCTTTTGTAAAGCACAAGTGTCCCATCACTTATGTGAGACACTGTATATCAGGTTTAGGGGAATATACAAGCATGAATATACTAGTGTGATCGATGTTACCAGGTTAGTGATTTATATTTACGAAAACTTACAAGTGCAAAAGGAAAAGGTTACAGAACTTCTCTTCAAAGATACACAAAAAGGAAGGATATTGCAGAATCTTGTCGTTTTCGGCGTGAATGAGTCTTTCAATGCATTTTTTTGTTTTATTTTCTTATCGGAAATTTTGGTCAGAAGAAGAGAGTGGATGGTAATAGTAATCAATTTACTGCTGTAATATCTAAAGTATTTTTGAAGTATTACAAATTTCTGAACTATATACAGTCGAGTCTCTCTTTAACGAAATTCCATACATCGAATTTCTCTATATAACGAATTTTTAGTAGGAACGGTTCCATTTTCCCATGATTACATTAAAAACTGTCTCTATATACAGAAATATCTATCTCCATACAACGAATATTTTCATAAGATGTTCTTTATTTATTCAGTTTTAAAAAAGCTTCGAAATTACATGGAATCAATTTTCCATCACTTATTTCTGATTTATCGTTCATTGCTGAGTTTTTTTTTTTTTTTTTTTTTTTTTTTTTTTTTTTTTAATTACTTCTATCCTTGAATCTACTTGTTCTTTAATCCAACGAATTAACCCCCCCCCCCCCCTCGCACACAACTTTCAACATTCTTCTCAAAATAGTGTCAATTGAATTGTTACACATATAAGAGCGGATCAATGAGGGTAATTTTTGAATTGGTGGTGAATTTGTAATTTTTAGGGGGTAATTGCTAAAATTTGAACATCATTTCGAGATTGTAACAATTTTGAAATCAAAACAACAAAAAATTACAGATTTCTTCGTCTAAAATTAATGCAAGTCATCCTTATTTGATTTTCTTTAAGATTTCAAATTGCTGATTTTATTGCCGAGTTTTTTTTTATATTACTTCTATCTTTGAATCTACTTGTTCTTTAAGTCCAACGAATTAATCCCTCCCCCCCTCTGCCTGTTCTCTTTTTTGAAACTGTTTAAATATTAAAAAATAGAACATTAAGATAATATTTATATCTAAACATTTCAAATTAATTAAACACATCAAAAATAATATTTGTTCAAAATTTACACATTAACTAAGAATTTTAACTTCATTCTCTATACAACGAATTTCTCTATGTAACGAAATTTTTACTGGAACAATGGATTTCGTTACATAGAGACTCGACTGTAATCCTTTTGAAAAATTGCTCATTCCTTCTTTAATGTACAGATACGAAATACCCCCATCCCCATATAATGTATTATAATTTACTCGTAGTGTGAACTGTGAACAAAGCAACAGAATCATTGTTTTTTAGCCTCCGATGCTATTTCTTTCAGACAAGCTAAAAATGTCGTGTCATCAGCCCTAAATTTTTTACTCAACCGATTTTGATAATTATTTTTTAAAATGAAAGCTGTTTAGGGTAACATCCCCATAGTAATTGGCACATTAAGGATTTGTCTTTAAACTTACTTCTATTTTCATTACCAAGAAATAAAATATTTACTTGCAAATATTTTTAAATCAAAGAGTGCATATCTGTGCATCTATTTTGCCCACTAAAAGCAAAAATATTTTAAAAAGTATTTTTATAAAAATATATTTATAAAAAGTTGCTGTAATCACCAGTAATTGGCACTTTCACTTTTACACAATTAAAGTAACTCTTTTCAACTAAACAAAACTGTTGTCAATTAACATTTAAAATATACTATAAATCAGATAATAATAAAATGAAATGCACGCCTTTCTTAAGCCAGAGAAGAAGCATTTGCAACAAAAATGGCTAATTTGATACAAGCCATAATTGTTTCTCTTTCCTAGGCACTATTCTCATCTAGTAGCATAAATCAAAGTTACAATCTGTAAAGTAAATGAGCATATAACTGGTATATGGTCTTACATTTTTAAAAGACTGGGTATAAATCTTATTTTAGGACAATTTTGTAGAAGTGCCAATCACTGGTGCTTGCCAATTACTGGGGATATTACCCTATTTGTAGTTGTGCCCATTTTAGCTATTTTTAAATTTATTTCCATTTTTATATTTTATTTTTAATTTTAAAAGCTTTTTCATGACATTTCTTCAAAATGGTGGCAACAGTTTAGCTTTCCTCTCGATAATAAAAAATTATTTTCCAAAATGATTGTGTATAATTATGCACTAATTGAGGTAAAAAAAAAATATACATATATATATTTGCTGAGAAATAATATTAATCATGTAAATAAAATAACAGAAAATAATTTATGATAAAAATTAATGTCTAAATCAAAATAAGAGAAATTTCAAATGAGGAAAATGATGTCATTTAGCAACCAGATAAATGGGAATTACAATATTATTACGGATGCCTTTTTCATATTACTAAAAACAGTAACTTTTAAAAAACATTTGAAGAGAAAATGATGTCACTATTTAAAACATCGCATTTTTACTCATAACGATATTAGGTACTACTCTGTTATCCCGTCGACCAATTTCGCCAAATTATACAAATCGCCAAACTAATAGCCAAATTATACATATTGACATAATTTTTATTTTAAATAAGGAAAAAACCAATAATTAATAGAATATTGATAAAAATATTAATAAAAAGTCGAAATAAAAACCACTTAATGACATTTTAAACTCGTATTTAATGTCATTGAATGTGACATTCACGATCATCCATTATTGGCATTTAATCTTATAATTTGGCGATAATTTTCTGGTCGACGGGTTAACCTAGTAGTACCCGATATTATATTTCAATATTTCTTTTCATTATGGACACTGAGATTGAGATTTTACTTTCAGATGACTTCAGTTAGTGAAAATAATGTCACAGTAAAAATGAAATTAGTTTATTATTATTGTGACGCAGTCACATTATCTTGGACTCAGAAATATAAGTAATCAACTGTTTTCGAAATAAACATTCATACGATAAATTATATAAGGTTTCTAGGCACGTGAAGTCTTTAATCTAGTATCCAGATATCAGAATTAAGTATAAAGTTCATCTCACCCTTAAGAAAGAAAAAGCTACATCTTAATCACTCGATAAGAAAAATACGCGTAAATTCTAATTAACCATAATCACGCGCGCTTTTAATCTAGAAACAAATAGCAGAGTTCATTTGAGATGCGATTGATATACTCGGATATATATACAGATAGACACGAGAGCAAAATATAATGAATCGATGAATATAATATAACATTACTAAGTAAAGGAGAGAGTAGTGCGTGAGTGTTGTGCATCATTAAAAGGACCAAGATGCCTATTGAATCGGCCCCAAAGTCTACGGTCAACATACTCCTGGGTAAGTCCATACTGATATATCTCCATCTCTCTCTTTTATTGTAAATTGTAGATGTTTTATTTTATTAGTATACGTTTAATTAATAAACCAATTTAGTCCAAATTTCTCTACTTCTTTAATAACCACTATACACGGCCCCCCCAATTGGGGCGCTTTTACATTTGGTGCCTTTTATCAGGATTTTTTTTTCCTGTAATCAGAATTTTTAGCCGGGGTTATAATTATATATGTATATATTGTTTCCTACTTTGACCGGGAAGGTCTCATTCTCTCCAATTAAGAATATAGCATGTGCAATGTGCGGAAAGTAAAAGAAATGATTTCCCTTCTTGTGTAAACATATTTTTTTTTATCCTGCTGTTTTATATAATTAGTGGATTCTTTCAAAAATATAAACTTAATCACTGTTCCGAAATATTATATCCTATTAATTATATATGTATCCGTATATAACATAATTATTCCTTCTTTTTTCTGTCTTTTTCTCTTTTTTCCGTTTTGCTTATTATGATGGATTATTGGGCTACATACACATCCTTTCTCATTAATTTTATATGTATTGTCAAGTGTGATGCATAATTATACTTTTTTTTCTTGTGTATATATGTGCAATTAAGTTTCTTGAATTATTATAATTAAACAATTATTATTATTATAAAGGGAATTTATAGATAAATATACAATGTCAGAAACACCGAATAAAATCGCTGGCTATCAGAATCTTGTTAATAATTTCGATGGGGATTTGTTTTCGAATGTAACATTCTTTATAAATAATATCGAATCTATCGGGACCCTGGCTCAGTGGGATGATGCTGAACTTATTGTAGTTTTTAAAAGCAAACTCCGCGGCCCCGCATTGCAATTTTTCATTGATGACCCAGAATTAAATCAGGAGAAAGTCTTTAAAAATGTTAAGGAAAAGTTCCTAAAATATTTCGATCAAAAGACCACTTTAAGTCAACGTCAGCAGTTGTTTTCAAATTGTAGGCAAGCGCCTGGAGAATCTGTCCGATCTTTCGCTACTAAGGTTGCAAATCTAACCGCAAAATACTTTGGCGCAGGTAATATTTCTAAACCAGACGTACTTCCCATAGTTGACCAGACAAAACTCGCGAAGTTTTTAGAAGGGTTGCAACCTTCCCTCAAAAATTTGGCTATTAATCGCAATCCTAAATCATTCGATGAAGCGGTCGAACAGGCTCAATTGGATGAAATTAATTCACAGTTTTCAGCGTCTGAGATCGTTCCAATTAATACATTTAATTCAACTCAACAGAGCAACATAGAAGACAAATTAAATAAAATAGTTGAGAACCAAAATAAAATGACGGAACGTCTAGTTCATTCGCTTTCAGAGCAAATGCAAAACTTACGTGTCCAATATACCCCCCGTGCTCCGCGAAATTTTACATTCGCACCCAGACATACGCAACCATCATCGTTGCACTGTGTTTTATGTAATCGCAATAACCACCTATCCCATCAATGCTATTCGCGAAATCGAAATTCACATTTCAATCAACCCAGGATTCGCAATCCGCAGCAGAATGCGAGATCAACAGACTACGTTGGTAATACACCTTATCAGTCCAGGTCATTTACCCCTCGCCAGCCACAAACTACCCAATATAATAGAAACAAGCCTTTAAACTCCAATCGGGGTCGATAACATCAAAAGGGCCCCTATCACCTCAGGTTAAAACAAACACATCTTGTTTATCAGGAACAGCGGAATATACTATAGGCAAATACAGTCCCTTGCCTATCATTGAAATTAGAATTGGAAATAAAATTTTTAATGGGTTATTAGATTCTGGAGCAAGTGCCTCTTTGTGTAGTTTTTCCGCTTTTAAGCAAATAACTCCATATCTCATACAAAATAATAATACAAATCCCTCCATTAAAATTTCAACTCTGACTGGCAATGAAATAAAACTACATTCTACTGCAAACATGCCCTTAACTATCGGAAATAAACGTTTAAATTTTAATTTTTTAATCACACATTCAAATTTCAGTCCCGAATATGACTTTATTTTGGGATTCGATTTCATGTCTTTATTTAAATGTCACATCAATTTTGATAATAAGACGGTTTCATTTCGGGGTGATCAGATTCCTATATGTAAATTTGGACAGCAGAAAATTAATGTCATACATGTAAAATCTTATGCAAAATTAATTCGCAAACTTAAAATTCCTCCACTGCAATCCGCAGTTGTTCAAATTAAATCTAGCCAAAAATTGCCTATTGGTACGCCTGTATTATTAGACCCCCTACCTTCTCGTCACGACTTAGAATTACATCACTCTGTTTCTACTATCACTAAAGAAGGAACAATTCCGCTCATTATTAATAATTTATCGCATAATTCTACCCTTCATTTGAATAAAAATACCAAGATAGCGCATATTGATTCACATATCGATATTGCTTCAAGTACCTCTATAGCAGACAAACGGAGGCGAGATTTAAAAATTTCCGACTTTAATTTATCTAATATTCCAATCGAAGCAAAATCAAAATTAGAGGCGCTCATTTTTGAATATGCCGACATTTTCAGTACTTCCTTAAAAACTATTGGAAAATGCACTTTGGAAGCCCCCCCTATTGAACTAACTGATACTTCACCTATTCAATGCCGATCATTTCCTGTACCAGTTGCGTTACGCGATACTCTTCGAAATGAGATAAAAGAGTTATCGGAGGCCGGCATTATAGAAAAATCTAACAGCCGCTATTCTTTTCCTCTTATTTTAGTAAAAAAAAAAACTGAAGGTAAATTTAGACTTGTAATTGACTTTCGCAAATTAAATGAAGTAACAATTTCTTCAAATTATAAATTACCACTTATTTCTGATATTCTAAATTCTTTAAGAGGTGCTAACTATTATAGTACTTTGGATGCAAATTCCTCCTTTCACCAAATAAAATTACGCGACGAAGACAAACAGTTAACCGCGTTTTCAAGTCCTTACGGAAATTTTCATTATAAATTCCTCTGTTTTGGATTAAAAAACTCAGCACAGGTCTTTCAAGAAACAGCAGATACAGTACTAAATGGTCTTCAACCAGAAAATATTGCTACATATATCGATGATATTATTGTTCCTGCGAACACCATTGATGATTCAATAAGAAAATTAAGATTAGTTTTTGACCGTTTTCGGCAATACGGTTTAACTTTAAATCCCTCGAAATGTCAATTTCTCCAACCTAGCATAAAATATTTAGGACATGTTGTTGACAAAAATGGACTGAAACCCTTACCTGAGACTCTCACATCAATCAATCATTTCCCAGTACCTACCACGGTACGCAAATTAAAACGGTTCTTAGGTTTGGCAAATTATTATAGATCGTTTGTAGAAAATTTTTCTGATATTGTTATTCCACTAACAAATTTAACGAAAAAATATTCTAAGTTTCGGTGGACGGACGAAGCTCAAACTGCCTTTGACACAATTAAACAAAAATTACTATCTGACGTCATGTTGAAACATCCGAATTTTAATGATGTCTTTTATCTAAATACGGACGCTTCTTTAGAGGCTGTGGGTGCAGCCTTATTACAGAAAGATGAGAATGGAATTTTGAGACCCATTAACTATTTTTCTTGTAAGTTGAAACCACATGAGAAGAAATGGCCCGCTATTGAGCTCGAGGCATATGCTATTTTATTGGCGATTCGACATTTTAAAGTTTACTTATATGGTCGAAAATTTATTTTACTTTCTGATTGTAAATCACTTAAATATTTAAAAACTCTTGATTCACCTGCTAATAGATTATCCCGTTGGTTACTTGAATTGTCGAATTATGATTATCAATTCGAACACATTAAAGGTTCGACTAATTATTTAGGCGATTTGTTATCCAGAGATGTATGTCACTCCGTCAACGTTGTTAAGGCAGATATTCCAGATCTCGAAAAAATACGATTCGAGCAACGTGCAGATCCATCTTTGAAACTTATCATCGATTATTTGGAAAATAATTCGCAAACATGTCCAGAGAGAACGGATGACTATTTCCTCGAAAAGGGTATTCTTAAACATTTGTCTCATAGGAATAGTCATGCGGCCCGGAATGATTATTTTGAACAAATCGTAATTCCAAAAAAATTAATTCCTTATGTCTTGGAAGGTTCAGAAACAGTGCATTTTGGTTTTTTCAAGAATTATCGAACTATTAAGGAAAAATTCTATTGGAAAAATATGTATCGCGACATTAAAAACTTTTCCTATTCTTGCACTAAGTGTATTGAAAAAAAAGGCTTTAATATTACCAAATCTCCCTTGATGAAATTCGATACACCAACCCAACCTATGGAGCGGTTAAGCCTCGATATCCTGGGACCCTTAAGTATGTCTGAATCCGGGAATAAATATGTACTTACAGTGATAGATCACTTCACAAAGTATTCTGTATTTTTTGCCCTCTCTGACATTACAGCAGATACAATTTCGGCAAAATTACTGCAGGTTATAACTGTTTTTGGAGTACCTCAAGCGATTTTGACGGACCTTGGAAGAAATTTTCAAAGTCAATTATTTTCTAGCCTAGCCAAAAAACTTAATATTCGCAAACTTCGAACTTCCCCGTATCACGCCCAAACGAACTCAGCAGCAGAACGCCTCAACTCCAGCATTAAAAACAGCTTAACATGCCTTTCAGAAACAATTACCGATTGGGACACTTATTTAGATTATTATAATTTTATTTATAATAATTCTTATCATGACACTACACATGAGAAGCCATCCTTCCTCATGTTTAATAGAGACTTAAATTTACCATTTCATTTATTTGAAAAACCACCACGTCATCATTACTTCCCATGTGAAAATTATGTCGAAGAGAACCTTTCCAAATTACACTATGTATATCGTAATGTATATAAAAATTTGGAACAAGCTTCTGAGAAACAATCTCAGTTTCGCGAAAAGATTGCAACGTCTAAAGTATTTCATATAGGTCAAAAGATTTATCTATATACCCCTGCTACTACACAATTAACGGGAAGAGCTTTTTCAAAACATTTTAGTGGACCATATCGTGTAATCGAGAAGCATTCTAACCTAAATTATACGATAATTCACGTAAATAAGCCTTTCGCCAAACCAGTCAAAGTTCACGTTGACAGAATGTTTTCATATGTCGAAAGACGGCCTGATCTGCAAATTCCCACGACTCCAGGTAGCACTGAACATAAATCATCATTTCCATCCTCCCAAAATGATAATCTCGCACCGCCTCAACCTAAGAATGACTTTTCTCTTTATGATAGTGATACGGAAATTGATGAGTATATTCCACCTTTTATCGCATCCTCTAATGCAAATAGAAACCAAGATGGGCCCGAAACCAGTCAAACCTCCACAGATCCCTTACCGGAAGTTCCCCTTGACACACCGGCAGATAATACGCCTCCCCTGTCTGATCAGCAATCAGTTACTCCTTTAAGGTTACGTAAAGTTGACGATGGGACTTGGAATTGCGAAAGAGCTCGCGGGCGAAATCGTGCTTCTAGTTCGGAGATAAACACTAACTCTTTTTCTGACAGACTGATAAATTGGGCGATTGGTTCAGGCACGGGCACACAAGAAAATAAAAACATAATTGATAAAATTTCCGATGTCCTAGCGGACAAACTAGATACAGTGGGTAATATTCAGAAAAAGTGGATAAAACCTCAAAAGACTAGATATTTTTATCGACGGAATTAAATATCACAGTTATGAAAGAAATTTTCTTTATTCGTTTTTTTTTCTGCCTCTTTTTCGTTCCAACAGCCCAATATTTCATTTATTTAACTATACTCTCTAATAGATTATTAGTTCAACAATATTCTCGAATATTCTCAACAACAAATAGTACCGATTTTAATAATATACAGCCGTTCTTACTTGGTTCTCTATTAAATATTATCATTTACTAAATCCTTATATTTTAGTGTACTATAGTTTTAGTTTTCCGGTATCCTTTGTCAGATGCGCGCGACCTGTCATTGGATTACTAATTGTTTTTTTTACATTTGGAATTATATTTTGTGCTGGCGTAAAATCAATTCCTTATGTGATTATTCAGTTAGGTAAGGAAGACTAAATATTCTTATAATTTAACATATCCAAAATATATAATAATAATAATAATAATAATAATAAAGCATTCAACAGTGTTCCAGTAAATTATCCTGAAAAAAAAAAAAAAAAAAAAAAAGAAGTTTGATGTCATTCAATTAACATAATTATAAATTCATATGTATATAGATTATTTACCCCCCCCCCCCCCACAATTTTTTTTTCAGTTTCCTTGTGTTATTTTTTTTTTCTTTTTCATCTTCTTAGTTAAACAGTTACGGTTTGTTATCGCCAACTATCATGCAGAGGCAGTGTAAACAAATTTATCGAAGATAACTTTCGTTTTTCTCCTTTATTTTCGTCTTCTTGCTACTCCGAAGCGATATGTTCAGATTATCAACTATTGACAATTCTTTCATGTATAAATTAATAAACAGATTAACTTTGTTTAAACATTTTTTTTTACAATATTTTTTTTATCTTCTCTCTTTTCCCCCCAATAAAATGAACTTGTGATTTTTATTAGAATTTTCAGCCTTTAAGTTTTGCATTTTTTATTTTTTTTTCCTTTCATTTTCCCTTGCGTAATATGGGAAATCATTTCTTGCTTATCTCATTCAGATAATCTTTGTGCTAAAATTTTCTTTCAAGTAAGAGATAAATTTTATAACACAATATACTAACCTTAATTATAAACAGATAATTAAAATAATAATAATAATAGTAATAATAATAATAATTTTTCGAGAGATAAGGCTAATTAACACTATCATCAGTAGCATTATTAATAATAATAATAATAAATATTTTCTCACTTTGTTCAAAAAAAAAAAAAAAAAAAAAAAAATCAATTAATAGTTTATGGAATTTAATCTTAATACATGTTTAAGTTTTATTTTGCTAGGATAGATAAAATAAATAAATAAATAACATATTTAAATGTGAGATGGAGTATTATCATATTCTTCCCAGGAGGATTCCTCTTCATTTTTATGATGGTCCCTCAGGTTCTAGCCATCCAGATTTGCCACAGAAATGCAACATCAGCTAGTTATGACTGCGGAAACATTACGGCTAGCACCTTGGAACTTTTGGACCTACCAGTGGATTCCTGCCAGGCCATTAACTGTGAATTTTGCATCACAGGAACGAGGACATACATCCTACATCAAAATTCTCTCCTACACCCAGCTGCCTTCTTTGAGAAACCCACCAATGCCGACGGTATTCTGGACACTTTCCTATGTTCAACAGCCGATACCAGAGGTGACATGATTCCTCTCCCATGCGAGTGTTCAACGAACTGTTCAGGTACAGCAGATTTTTGTTCAAATTTTCCCTGTGTCGATGAAGCCCCATGCCGATGTAAGGTTCGGAAAGTACTATACGAGATGTCTCATCTCTCTTCTACCGGTATCATCGTCAATCCTACCTTGATATCTTTACAGGTGTGTCTCTTCAAAATACCCAAGAAAACCCGGCGATCACGTCAACTTCAGGAATATGAAGGGGCTACATTTTCTAATCATAATTTATCCATTTCGTTTCAAGATCCAATCGTTACACTTCCAGAACCAGGAAAACTCATAGCACGAGTGTCTGGAAATGAACTAATTTTATCTATCCAGTCAGAATTACAGGTTGTTTTGCCACCTGAGTTCGTAGCATTTAGAGACACCCTTACATTAATTTTTATTTCAAATTCAGGGAAGGCAGTCCATGGCGACATTTCCCTTGAAGGAAAGACTGTTTGTCGATTATCAAGCTGCATCCTTTGCAGAGACTTTTTGTTTTATATCAAATGCTGGCCTGCATATATTACTTATTTGTTTTATGGTACTGTTACAATTGTCGTGCTAAGTATATTGTGCCTTCTAAAATGGGCCTGCAAAGGAATTTTGATCTCCCTACGGTCAGTGATCCTCTTAATTCTTACTACCCTAGCATTTATTAAATCTTTACTTCGATTTTTTCTTCTAGTCGGAGCTTTGCTAGGTACGACAATAAGAAATTATATTCTCTCATTTCACCAATTTTTGGAAAATCGCAACCCCCAGCGTCGACCAGCTATGATGCATTCTATACTTTTATTTTTAAGCCTTCTAGCTTTAACTCAGGCTGACTGTTCAACTCATGCACTTTTGAGCTCAGACATAAAAAATTGTCAAAAACAAACTGACCATCAAACTTGTCAATTATTCACAACGGCAGAGATAACGTTAAAAGGATTAGGTTACGAATCATGCATTTGGTTCCAAGATAAAAATGATAATGATATTTTTCACATGAAACTGAAACTTGTGTCAGCCCAATGTTCGTTTTCTTCGAAGAGAAAATATTTCACATTTCCTGTGAAGCATTATACCATTTCGCAACTCGCGTGCCCTCAAAATTATTATTGCGCCTGGGGCGAACATTGTAAAAATGATAAACATTTTGAGGCACTCACGGAAGAAAGTTTAGAATATCCAGGCTTCACGAGCTGCCAGCCGTCTAGCGTGGGTAGTGGATGCACAATTATTTCCCGTATGGGATGTTTATTTTATAGGGTATACTTTATTCCAGACTTGCTGCATTCCTATGAAGTACGACAATTATCAGGTCACCAATGCACATATACCATTTCAGTGGAACGTTCTCTTAACAATACTGTTGAGACTATGACATTTCATTCTTCTACAATAACAGCTGACGGTATTAACATAGACATCCTAGGAGCATATAATCAAGCTCCTATACATATTTCGGATTCGCTCTTATTACGAGTGGGAGATGCTTCTGAAGCTTACCTAGTCCCATCAAGTCCTTCTAATCGTCCTATAGCTGGATTAGTGGGCCAGGTTCAAGCAAACACTAGTTATACTACAAACTTTTTATTTGACCGAAATATGGTACAATGTACTTTTTTCGAAACTACTCTTCGATGTATGCAAACGCCAGATGCGTTGGAAGCACTTTATGCCACAAATGAGCGGGCACTGCCTCTTACACATGATTTACATCTTCTTTCTATGGAAAAAGGGACTTTAAAATCCCAACTCCTATCTTCAGCTCCGGTTCGCCTGCAACTTCATTTTCAGGACTATAAAATAACAGTACAGAGCATTGATATCTGCCCACGTCTAACTGATGCTGTTTTTAAAACGAAAGGATGCTATGCTTGTCAGATTCTTTCCGAAATGACTTTTTTCGCTTTTTCATCATGTCATGCAGGGACTATTTCTCTAGAATTTCAAAAAATTTCAATTTATACACGTAGTATTAATTTAGGAACTGAGCCACAGGAATATTCTATAAAATTTTTAGCTGATGAGAAATGCTACGATGAAAAGATTTGTTTGGTTTCGAGAAATATGAGACAGTGCCAAAAAATTTCCTTTTGTCTCTCTGAACCCAGCCTGCACTTAATTCAGTTAAATACTTCATACACTAAATCATTTTCTAAAAGTGATTCCTCGGGCTCAGGCTTCTTTAGTTTTTTCTCCCTCCCCACTTTCAATAATGTTTTTATGTCATTAAAAATGTTGGGAGCGATTTTGTTGATTGTCTGTCTCACCATCACGATTTTTTCTACTTGTGTCACCTGTTGTAGAAGATAAGTTCTACGAATGTACTTATATATATTATTACTGTTTTTATTATAACTGTTTTTTGTTTTCCTCATAACAAACTCTTAAATGTCTTACCCTTAAAACCACTACTGCTAGTTTCACTAGTTATCATTTTTTCCCTAACTATTCAACATGATTTATTCGTTATTCACTGTTTAAATTTTTTTTTTCCTTTTTTATATTTTTATTTGTGAAATATATAATCAAAAAAAAAAAAAAATCCTTTTTTTTCACTTTTTATTTAGAATTTCAATTTTTTTTTCCCTAGTAGTTATACTCTACAAATTGGATATTTACGAGTTTGTATGTTCTTGCATTTATAGATTACTAATGGATGTATAACTTATATATATATATATTTTTCTTTTTTTTTACCCATTAAGTAGTTCTGCGAAACTACTCTTGTACTGTTATATGTATTCCTTTCAGAGAGATGGAGATTTCGGTAGAGAACCCTAAGCCTTAAATTATTTTTTTTTATTGTTTTTTTTTCGCGTGTGAATAGAGATGTGACGCAGTCACATTATCTTGGACTCAGAAATATAAGTAATCAACTGTTTTCGAAATAAACATTCATACGATAAATTATATAAGGTTTCTAGGCACGTGAAGTCTTTAATCTAG
Source organism: Maratus speculifer (assembly GCA_964019185.1). Classification (NCBI taxonomy): domain Eukaryota; kingdom Metazoa; phylum Arthropoda; class Arachnida; order Araneae; family Salticidae; genus Maratus; species Maratus speculifer. The sequence goes on from CAXHSM010000741.1 coordinate 17,504, forward strand.
TATCCAGATATCAGAATTAAGTATAAAGTTCATCTCACCCTTAAGAAAGAAAAAGCTACATCTTAATCACTCGATAAGAAAAATACGCGTAAATTCTAATTAACCATAATCACGCGCGCTTTTAATCTAGAAACAAATAGCAGAGTTCATTTGAGATGCGATTGATATACTCGGATATATATACAGATAGACACGAGAGCAAAATATAATGAATCGATGAATATAATATAACATTACTAAGTAAAGGAGAGAGTAGTGCGTGAGTGTTGTGCATCATTAAAAGGACCAAGATGCCTATTGAATCGGCCCCAAAGTCTACGGTCAACATACTCCTGGGTAAGTCCATACTGATATATCTCCATCTCTCTCTTTTATTGTAAATTGTAGATGTTTTATTTTATTAGTATACGTTTAATTAATAAACCAATTTAGTCCAAATTTCTCTACTTCTTTAATAACCACTATACACGGCCCCCCCAATTGGGGCGCTTTTACATTATTATTATTATTATTGTTTTTCTGTGAGTGCATATAAAATAAAATTTTTGGATTTCGCCGGCACTCAGATTACAATTTTAACTGAAGATGTGCGAATATTTGTATGCAAAATTGTAACTGGCAAACTTGACATTAAATTTGGAAATATATTTATTATATATTGATTCAATAATGTAATTACTTTTGATTTTTTTAAAACAAATCGATCGGGTCTTTTAAACATTTCATTCGTCGAATGACGGGATTCCATTCGTTTTATTGTTAAATTGCATTTCCTTTTACTCAGAGTCTATAAAAAAGCGTTTAAACTAAAGAAAAAATCGTTTTTGATGAATCTAGTTTATGAAGAAGTAGCACGTCAAATTGTATCTCTTTATTATTCCGCAATTTCAATGTCTCAGAGAGAAATTGCTATTCAATTGGGTATTTCACGCCGTTCTGTTTGCTATTATATTGATAATCCCAAGAAAAATGAAGTTAGTTCATTGCAATCTAAACGGGGTCGTCCTTCTAAAAAACCTCTATCGATTTTTTTCCCTAATCGGAGGCGAAACTGAATTCTGCAATGGCAGAATCTACATTCAACTTGTTCTTTTCTTTTTCTTTTCTTTTCTTTTTTCTTTTTTTTTTATGTAAAACTGCAACGTGTTCAGTATTTTTCTACATATCAATTTACAGAATCAACGGGAAATTTACAAAGCTAGGTTCCTCCATTTTCAGTTCTTTAATTAATTTCCATAAGAAAAATGAATTCTAGTATAGGTTCACAGTTATTTCACAGAATGCTTTTTAACAGTGCGGTTCAAGACTCTGTTATATAATTTTGTAATATTTATTTTATCGTTGCTTTGACCTATATTCCACGTTAAATAATAATAAAAAAAAAGTTGTAATCTCTCTGCTTTTGCAAAAAGGAAGAATTAATTCCTTGTAGGTGTATTCCGCAACATCAAAACTTAAACTTCATTCATACTCCAAGTCACGTAATTTGTAACGCTAACCAACTTGTGTAATCAAAAACTTATAAATCAGTAGCAAAACACCTCATCTTATCAAACAATTTTTCGTTCGTTTACGTCCGTCCATTTACAGTCTGAATTTGTGTAGGCATGCATTTTACGGATAAAGGTTTTTTCATTTATTCACTTGTCATGATGAATGGATGAATGGAAAATGAATGAGTGAATAAATGAAATCATGTCCTAAAATTAATAATCGTACAATATTCTTTATTTTATCTTGCAGGAAGAATTTCAATGAAAAAGGCACACATACCAAAAAATACTAATAGTATTATAAATATATATATAATTGTAATTGTATAGTTAAAAATTTATAAATTATAAAAAAATATTTTTATTACATAATTAAAAATATATAAAATTATGAAAAATGTATAATAATATAAGTCAAATTATATAAAATTAAAAAATATTAAAATATATATTTAGTTATATAATTAAAAATTTCGTCTGGTAAATAAGAAAATTTAATCACTTAGTCTTTCAAAAATTCCGTGATGACCACATCATATTCTTCCATAGCAGATCAGTGTGTCACTTCTGATCATCGAAAAAAAATCTCCGTTTTAAACCATCTCATTTAAATTTTACCAGACATTTATCCAGACGAAAAACGCTTCCATAAGCATTATCTAATTGCTTTAGCCCTTCTTCTTTATAGTTTATCGCTTCACGCACTCTCTGAAAATTGTAATGCTCTATGAATTATATTATGTCATCAACGTATTTACTCTGATAATCTACTAATAATGTGAGATTAGATGTTTCACTGTTTTTTAAATCCTTTACGGTTTGTGATTAGCTTTGACCTTGGATGCAGCGCAATTAAAAAAGCATAAAGAAAACATCAGTATGCTATTTTAGAATATACAAGCTGTTGCAAAAAATATCCAAAATGAATTGCGAAAAAATCCTTTGCTGAATATTTTATGAAAGTTGGGATATAGCCACAGCATATTCTCGTTTTAAAGGTCTTGACAGGTAAGTCTAAGTTTTTCAAACTGAGAGAAAAAATGCTCAAGCTGGGAGTCAAACTTAACTCTAGACTTAAATTGCCAACTGTCTACTTATTGAACTACTGGGCTGATAACTTTATCGGTAATAGTACCTGATCTGCCATATAGATAGTTTAACAGAATATACGGCTGATAACAGAACTCCATTGAAGAATGTAGACATAGATAAACTTCCTGTTATGTAATGTGTTAAATTTTCTGCATGAAAGCCAGGTGTTGCTTATGAAGTTATTTTAGTGAAATATGTCTGCCGGTCATCGGCCTAGGTAGCTAAATAAGTAGAGCGCTGCAATTTAAATCAAAAGCTCTTGGGTCCGGTTCCCGGGCTGGACATTTGTTCACTTAGTTGGAAAAAATCGATTCGTATGATAACTTTACAATGTTCAAACTAATCAGGGAATTTTAGACGTTTTAGTATCAGAAATTTCGTAAAATAATGGTCGCTATATCTAAAGATAGAAATTCTTTTTCACTTTAAATAAGACAAATACACTATATCTCCATTATGACCGGACACTTGTTTAGACGTTTTATTAAATATCTAGACAAATATATGAGGAAATATTCTGAAACTCCAGGTGTGTAAACAAAATAGAAAGGTCATATGTTTTCGTGAATATTTTTCCCGAAATCCTATAGGGGATTGTCAACAAATTGAAAAAGAACGAAGATCTTTTGGATAACCGTGTCAAAATTAATGTAGCAAAAGCGTTCAAACTGCATATTATGATTAAGTAGCTTATTTTAATGAACTGTGCTCATTTTTATGAGGATACCATGTATACTCGTAGAGAAATTAAGGTTTTTATAAAAATAGTCCCACATTTTGCCAAGTTTTTTTTTTTTTTTTTTTTTTTTTTTCTGATAATTTGCAGAGTCCTTAATAAAAAACAGTGTTCTTTTCAGAAATTATGACAAACAATATTGTACACAATAACCTGTAAACAATAATAATAATAACAATAATAATAATTGTATGAAAAATGAGCAGGTTTGCTAAATATATATATATATATATATATACTTTTTTTTACTGCGCATAGGTGAACGCAATCAACATATAATTTGCATAAGGTGTTAGTTAAATGTATAGAGCAACTTTTGTGAAAGTCTCAAAAATATAGCTTAAAAATTCTCAAAATTATCATCTATAGAATAAGCTAAAAATCCGTTATTCCCAAAATGAAGCAAACAGATGAAGGGTTGTATCCATGTGTCATTGTTAGAAAGACCCTCCCGAAGGGTACTCCCCCCCCCCTTGGGCCTATAATCCTCGAGTAGATAATCGGCCGATACAAAATAAACCAAACCAAACCATGTGTCATTGATTAGTGTCAATATAGCATACACAATATTGCACTTACTGATGGAAATATCCATCACGCATAAATCAAAAGGGTAATAAAATCAAAGGAACAATTTTTACCCATCTGGGTGGTCTAAAGAAACACACGTAGTAATAAAATTTTAAGGCCCGAGAACCCAAGACACCACCATTGTACACTGACTTTTAACGTCAAGAATATTTATAATGGGCCATAAAATAAATTTACTACAGCTTTCTGGACATGAGAAAGTTTCTCTTACGTCAATGTCTCTATAAAAAAGGCGCGAACGCCCATCGCCCAAAAATCGCAAACTCAGCTTATTCTGTTCTCCAATTATAGTTTTTTAAAAAAAACTTGGTCACTCCCACAGATCGGGGAAGAAAAGTTTTTTTCTTCGAGGGGTCAGTTGGCTAAAAATTCATCAACGTGTGTACACCCTCAGCAGACAAAGGGAGGTTTTTCCTCCTGCCTGCCTCTCGGTTCTCCGATGTTGATGCCGGATGACAGTTGAAAAAAATTCTCCATGTGCCTGGTGCCCAAAGGAGCTTATGGAGTATTCCTCTAGCTGAACGCCCAAAAAAAAAAAAAATGCTCCGATGTCCGACGACGACAGTGAGAAGAGTCAACAGTTTG
>CAXHSM010000742.1:0-125000 GCA_964019185.1 Maratus speculifer
AAAATCAGATGTCACTTTTTTCTTCGGCGAATTCTTTTCTTATGTCGCCCCAGTGGCATGATCAGTAGCGGGAGCTACTGCCACGCTGAATTATACTTTAATTCTTTTACATAGTTAATGTACTTTAACTTAGAGCATTTGTTTCGGTTTCTGATGGTTTCTTCCAGTTTTTTCCATTTCTTCCAGTTTCTTCCGGTTTTTTCCAGTTTCTTCCACTGTCCTGGAAGAAATAGGTTTCTTCCGGAAGAAACCCAACCCTGTATGGAGTATTCTCATTGGTCAAAATAGATATTCTATAGTAGCGGTGGAGTGACGATGCAGCAAAAGTTCAAAATTTTTAACAGTGTGTCATGTTTTTTCGCTCAATGTATGACAGGTCTGTGGCAGGCCAAACATTGAACGAAAAAACGTACGACATGGACAGTTTCACAGTGATAAGAAAGAAAAAACCGGTTTGATTGCGTCATATTGCACGATTTTTGAAGTATATCTCTATAGTGTGTGGTGGGCCTTGGAGAAAGAAGCTCTGGAAGACAAGACGCAAAAATGCACCAATTTGGCGATTTTTAAAAATCGCGCCAAGGAGAGTATGCGGAGGACATTCGCACCGCACTATTTCTTGGATTTTTTTTTTAATATTTCGAACGATAATTCGTTTTATTCCATTGGATAGCTTTGATAGTCAGCCAGGTCTTCTTTTATCCTGAATCATATGATTCTTTTTATATCATTTAATGATATTGAAAACTGTTGAACGACTCAAGTTAACTGTTTCAGCAGTTTTTCTAATAGATTTCCACGTTCAATATGCAAATTAATAACTAATTTTCGAATTTCAGGCAAAGTTTCTTCTCGTTTAGCATTCATGGCTACACAGAGCTAAAAAACACAAAAATTCCAAAACAAACTGGAGAGAAATACTGCAGACGATTTTATAAATTATTGCCAATTGCTTTTAAGTAAAAATAAAACCCCAAAAAATATTTTTATTGCTTATTTCAGACGATTTTTGTTGCATATTTAATGCTGTCCCATCACTTATGTGAGCTTTTTTTTTGCTCCGTTTTAAACATTTGTATTTTTATTAAATTAATATTTTAATAAAATATATGTTATGTAATAATCTTTACTAAATTTAAGCATGAAACACACCCACAAAAAAATGTGTCCATGTTTTTTTAATTTATTTGATTAGTTTCCTTTTGTAAAGCACAAGTGTCCCATCACTTATGTGAGACACTGTAGGCTGTAAATTGACTTTAAAAAATTATATGCATTCTTGTTGCTTAACACTCTTTTATCATTTCCAATCCCATTTGTTTATTTTTTTGATGAAAGGTGACTTGCAAAAAAATGTGTGAAACTAATGTATGCTCTCATGTATTAAAGTTTTTGCTTATATAACAAGTTTTCATAATCTTTCAATATTAGGCATTTATCGAACTTTATTTGTTCTGGAAAATATTGCTATTAGTTTTTATGAGTTAATTTTTTTCTTTATTGCAATTTCACATTTAAATTATTTTTACAGCTTAAACCGGGGTAGCGAAAACTGGTACTTTAAATTTGCTATGTGTTACCAGTTATGGCCATGGAGTGGCCAAAAACGATACAACATTATCTTCCACTTTTGGCCACAAAATTACTTATAGCGAAAATTGCAGCACTAATTTAGAAATATTTTATGACTTAATAAATTTAAAAGTACAATAAAATTATAGCATGATTTAGTGGCTTTTTGTATTTTTTTCAAAAGAAATGAAGAAGTTATATAATTTTTGCAAGATTTCAATCATAAGAATTTCGGGGTTCCCAAATGGCCCCCTTTTTTTAATTTTGGTCCCCTTTCAATCATGGTTGGCAAGTTTTTGATGGTTTTAACCATGGTTTAAACCGTCATGTCAAAAACCCATATTTATAATATTAACATTTAAATCTCTACCTATATTTAAAATTTAAGTAAAATTTGTTTGCTCTTATTTAAGAAAATTTTTCTAAATATGTTGTAGAAAAAATAAATTAAAATTTTTTGAATATACAGTAGACTCCCTCAAATCTGCACAGCTTGGGACCAGAGGTTTTGCAGATTTTAGAATTTTGCAGATTTCCGGTCATTGCTTTATTTATATTTTTTAAAAAGTAATTTGAATGTAATTAATAATGAAAACAAAAGTATAATGAATGCATGCAATATACAAAAATATTAAAAAAAGTAATAAACTAAAAGAATAAAAATTTAGATATTTTTTAAAATGATTAAAATGCTAAAAAAAGGTCAAGTTAATAATCAAAAATTTAATGTACAATTAAATATTCAATAAAAAGAGGAAATGTGTGTTTCCTAAATTATTCAATGAAACTTGCCTCATAAAGGTACATGACTAATTCACATCAGGATCATAAAATAATGAAACTTTATTTCAGGTTTAGCCCCCAGACTTAACTAAAAAAGCTTGATTAATACATAAATATGTTTGGTAAGATTGTGATTATGAATGATATTAGCAATATCTTTAGTTTTTCAGAAATAAATTATTCTTTCTTTGTGAATAAACATGAATTCAATAACCTTAACAAAAATTATAAATACAAAATTTTTTGGAATTGATATAAAACTGAAAAAATCAATCTTTGCACCTACATCTCAACTGAATGTTTCATTGTTTACATCTGTAAAATATGTGCGGATTTTAGAGAGTTGCGGATTTGAGGGAGTCTACTGTATTTTGAATAGTACCGTATTTTTGGGTGTATAGCCCACATCCTGTGTGTAACCCGCACCCCTAAATTGAGTAGTGCAGAAAAAAAAGTTAGTGTATAACCCGCAGAGATGGATCGGTGTATAGTCCACGGGCTATACACCATTTACGAACGTATATTTCGACCAGGATTCGAAAAGCCATTAGTCATAATTTTTAACACAAATTTACCAAATTTTTTCGTGATGCATAATATCTACGGTAATTGGACTAAAAAATTAAGATTATCAGTACCGTAATTTTCGAAGAAACGCCGTGGTGGTTACGTGTTTTAAGATAAAATTTTAAGCAATGCATTTCATTTTACACGCATTCTTTTTTTTCTTTTTTTTTTTTTTTTTTTTCAAAAAAGCATGATATTTTTGAAAAAAATTTCCGAAAATTAAAAAAAAATCAGTGATAAACTTAAAATTTCGGACATAAAATGTATACATGGGTGCAAGTTTTCCCGTCCACAGGACGGAAATCCGTCTTTTAAAAGTCCCCGAGGACGGAAGCGGGATGGAAAAATCTCCGACGACGGAAAATGATCGCGAACATGACTCGTTTTTCGCCAAAAGATCGTGGGAAAAGACACGATTTTTCGTCAAAAGATTATCGATAAAACGTGATTTTTGTCAAATGATCGCGGAATAAGACATTATTTCTGACAGAAAAAAGCGCTGTTTCATTCAAAATATCGCAAAAGAATGCCTTTTTCGTCAAAAAATTGCGGAATAAACGCGATTCCTGTATGACGGATCTCGAGAAAACGTTATTTCTGTCGAAGAATGGCGAAAATTATGCAGTCTCTGTCAAGAAATCGCGGAAAAGACGCGATTTTTCTCAAATGTTCGTGGGAAAAACGCTATTTCTGTCAGAATTGCGGAGAAAATTAGATTTTTGTCAAAAGATCGAGGAAAATGCGTTTTTCGTCAGAAGACTGTGAAAAAAGATGAATTTTTTTTTTTTTTTTTTTTTTTTTTACAAAGGATTGCTAATGCATGATTTTTGTCAAAATATTCCAAAAAAGCGCTATTTCTATCAAAAGATCGGAAAAAAAGAAGAGTTTTTTTTTTTCAAAGAAGAGCAAAATAAACGCGATTCCTATCGAAAGATCGCGAAAATGACGCAGTCTCTTTCAAAGAAACGCGAAAAAGACGCGATTTCTGTCAAATAATAGGGGAAAAAAAGTTATTTTTGTCAGAATTGCAGAAAAACGCGATTTTTTGTAAAAGGAGCGAGGAAAAGACGCAAGTTTTGTCTAAGGATCATGGAAAAGACGCGAATTTCGTCAAAGGATCGCGAAAAAGATGCGATTTCCGTTAAATAATAGCGGAAAAAACGTTATTTTTGTCAGAATTGCAGAGAAAATGCGATTTTTTATTAAAGGAGTGAGGAAAAGACGTGAGTATCGTCTAAAGATCGTGGTAAAGACGCGAATTTTGTCAAAGGATCATGAAAAAGTCGCGAAATTTTGTCAAAGGATCACGTAAAAGTCGCGAATTTTTGTCAAAGGATTGCGAAAAAGTTACGAATTTTTGTTAAAGAATTGCAAAAAACGAGCTTTTTGGTCAAAGGATCGCGATAGAGGTGCGATTTTTGTTAAAAAATCACTTAACAGACGCGATTTCTGATAAAAGACCATGGGGAAAAGCGAATTTCGTCAAACGGTCATGGAAAAAATCGTGAATCATCATGTTCACTCGAGGGGGGGGGGGATGATTCAAAATATTTTCAGTCCTGGTCAAATTTGAAACTTGCACCCATGAATGTATACGTATCTTAGGTCATTGGTTCCCAAAAGGATCGAATCCTCGGAATCGATCTGAAATGCACCAACTCCGAAAAGGAACGACTCCTCAGACTCTATCTGAAATGAAACGACTCCGGAAAAGTTAGATTCGTAGAACTCATTCCGAAATGAAACGACTCTTTAAAGGAACGATTCCTCGGAATCGTTTCGAAAAAGACCGACTGCTCTGAATTGTTCCGAAATGACTTAAATCACACACTTTTTTTTATTCTGTGCAATAGGGTAAGGTACTAACTCCGAAAAGGAATGATTCCTCGGACTCTATTTGAAATGAAATGAGTCCGGAAAAGTTAGATTCCTTGAACTCCTTCTGAAATGAAACGACTCTGTAAAGGAACGATTCCTCGGAATCGTTTCGAAAAAGGACGAGTGCTGTGAATCGTTCTGAAATGATATAAATCACGCACTTTTTTTTGTTCTTTGCAACAGGTTTGGTAGATTATTTCTTTAAAAAATAAACTAAAAATGATTTTAAATTCAGAATTGCCGAGATTGGAAGGGTTCCGGATTTTGGATTTTGTACTCTACGAACACAATGGCTATTATACATCTAGGGCGATTCCACGAAAAGTGGTCCTGGCAGAGTCGAGAAATAAATTCTCAAAATATAAAAAGCAATGTTTTTTTTAGATAGAAGAATGTATGCTCCTTCTTACTTAAGTGTCAGTTTTCATCTAATTTTTTTTTAAATTATATTTTAATCAGCGATTTCAACAATTAAAAAAATCAATAATAAAAGAAGTTTTGATGGTATAAATTCCAAAGTTATTTTCTCTTAAACATCAGACATAAATTGAAAATTTTTGCTGTGTATCAATAAAATAGATACTTTTTAAAATTGTGTGGTATAAATTTATTCAATTGGGTCATTTAATTAACTAATAATTATGCAAATTATATATCCCATTTATTTTAGTCACACACGTAACGCTTAACATAATAAAGTTTGTTTTTCTTGCAAAGTTAAATTGATAAAAAGAAGATTAATTAGAGATTATAAAGTAGCATTGTACATAGATGATGCAACATAACTTTTTCATAAACTGAATACATATAAAATATATAAATAGGGCACTTAAATATTCTCACACACGTAACATTTTCATGTGACTTCTTATTGAATTTCAGATACGCCTTCTTATTTTGATATCATATTGAATTACAAACATAAGAATCACTAGACATAGTAAATATCAGTCATCAGAAATATAAAGTATCAGTCACCAATGTAAAATCCAGTGCAATATTAAAAATGTTTATTAAAAAATATACAGATTATTTGTATCAAAAAATATTTATTTTTTTTCTAAATTATTAATTAAAATTTTTTATTATTTAATTAAATTAAAGATGAAATGGTTGTGTGGGAAAATGGAATAAAGAAAAGACCTAGGAAGTATTACATGACTATGTTTTTAAGAGAAGTATATTCTATCTATCAGAGCTCTGTTGCTGATTCTTCAGTTTCATTCTCTAAATTCTGTTCCCTCCATCCTAAAAATGTTTTGTTATTAAAAGATACACCAAAAGATCAGTGCAAGAATAAAATTCATGAAAATTTTATTTTAATGCTAGATGCTACTAACATAAAATATGATAAGGAAAAGTTGTCAAAAATGCTTTGTAATGACAATTTTGAGTCAATCTGTTGGAAAGGTGAATGCTCCTTGTGCAAGAACAGTAATTTTCTGTCCATTAATTGTGATATGTCTGATAAAGTCATTTGGAAAGAATGGATTAAAGATCCAGAAACTGAAAGACTTCAAACAGTATCTTTTGAAGGATGCTACAGTGAGCTTCTTGACATCATAGTGATCAGACTGCCTGAATTGCAAGAACATGTAAGTGTTAAATGGATTCAGTCAGCATCTTTTGAATACGATAAGTCCAATTTTAGAGTTTTACAAGTTGATTTTGCAATGGCATACAGTTGTGAATACCAAAATGAGGTACAATCTGCACTATGATCTCGAGAAAGTATTCAACTGTTTACAGCAGCCTTTTTCAATAAAAGAAAATGTAAAACTTATTTGATATGCTCAGACACTAAAGATAAAGGTAAAGACACTATGTATGCTTTTTTGGAATTATTATTTGAAACAATAATTGAAAGTGAAGAAAGCTTTTTAGAAAGTGAGAAAATTCATTTTATGATTTATAGCGATGACCCACCTTCAGAATTTAAAAACAAATATATGGTAAAGGTTCTTCATTTATTCTCATATTAGTATGGAGGTGAATGGTACTGGAAGTATTTTGCAACCTCACATGGCAAAGGAGAATGTTGATGGGGTTGGCGAAAGAACAAAATCTCTTGTAAGACAAAAAACAATGAGTAAATCTAACAAAGTTATTGTTCAGTCATCAACTGATTTCTTCAATTTAATAATAATAACAGAACTCATGCCTTCTACTAAAATATTGCTGTTAAATCACGATAATATTTCTGCTAAGCTAATTAAAGATTGTTCTTAGAAAAATGTTAAAAATATTCCAGGCATACAAAAAATGCATGTAATGTCTGCTTCAAACGGTAAAATTTACTTGTGGCATACACATATAGATGATAAATCTGTACCAGATTTAACAATAACTTATTGTGAGAATACATTTATTGCGACTGCAGAAAATCTTCAAGTAGATGAATGGTGTATTGTTAAATATGATGACAGGGAGTATGCAGGCGAAGTCCTTTCTATGCAATCTGGAGGTGAAGAAGTGAAAGTTTCTGTTATGATCCCTTCAGGAAAATATTGGAAATGGCCAGAGATGCCAGATGTTTTGCGGTACACAAAAGCCCAAGTAGTAAAAATAAATAATGCCATCAACAATAGTAAACAATTGTGGGCACTTTACATTTTCCTTTTAACATGTTGACTGTAAATTTATATCAATTTAGGAGATAAACCATTCCTTGGAAATCATTTGATCAATTGCATTTCATATGGTCACACATGTAACACTTTCAAGTCACACACGTAACACAGGCATTTAATTTTTTTACTGTTATAATTTATGAATTTTTAAGTTGTTTGCATATGGAACATTTAGTTTATGCATTTAAGTACACATAAAAAAAAACCCTGCATGTTTCACTTGGAAAAATTCACACGAAATCAGAAAATAAGATACAATGTTCATTTTTTTGCATTTTCTGAGTCACACACGTAACAGCAACTTTGTTATTTTTTTTAAAAAGAAATTATTACTTTAGAGTAAAGATGTTGCTACAAAAATGATTCTATTTATGTCCTGTAATAAAAATAAAAAAAGTATAATGTTACATAAGTAACTTCATTTTCAAATGTGTCTCATTTTGCAAAAAACCACTCTCTAAATGTCACACACGTAACGGTGGAATAGCCCTCTATCAGTGCAATACTTGGCGATAGTTGCGACAGTTCTTCCAAATCCAGAAATAACTGTATTTAAGCAGTAAAAAAAAGCCTTTACAAACATGGGAGAACTCTCTAAATTTCAAGGCATACCGAAAAAAATTTACAAATTTCGATGTTTTTTCAAATTTTTTAAGGTTTAAAAATTGTAGAAAAAATATCACGATTTCCAATTTAAAAAAAAAAAAAAATCTTTGTATAACCCGCACCGTGTATAAGCCGCAGTGGCTTTTTGGGAGGTTTTTTTCTTGTATAAGCTGCGGACTATGCACCCGAAAATACAGTAAACAAAATCTTAGACTTTAGAAAACTTCTTTTAGGTAGATTTCATATGAAATACTACCTATTGCATTCACACCAGTTTATATCTATCTATCTATCTATATGTATATCTCACTTTTTTATGGACATGATAACTTTTATAATTCTTCACCAATCTCCACCAAACTCTTACATAAAATCAAAGAGGATAAAATCTCGGCTGAGTTCGTTAATGGGCAAAATCGGACCAAGGGGGTCGGAATAGGGGGCGTTTTTGTGAAAACCGTAAAAATGCCACAACTTATTAATTAAAGTAGGTATCGAATCGGTTTAAAGTTTATATTACTTCTTAAAAATGGGCCAAATGTTTATGCATGACAGATTTTTGATAAATTTAGAAGTGGGCTCAAGGGGCGAAAAAAACTGGGGTTTTGAGAGGAAAAATTCATAACTTCGTCCCTTTTCATGATATCAAGTCCAACTAAATTTTTTGTAAATGTTCTTTAAATTATCTAAAACTTTTGTATTTACAAGTTTTTGATAGGACCAACTTTTACCGATGAAAAAAATTAAAAACGAAAAGAAAAAGGGTGGTGAAAAAAGAGAAAAATCCATAATTCTGTCAATTTTTAAGCTATCAAATCTGATTAAATTTATTTTAATCTTCTCAACAATATCTACAACTTTTATATTGATTAGTTTTTCATAGGACCAATTCGTATAGCAAAAAGAAATTAAACAAAAATAGGAGTTGAAGAAAAAAACCTCAAATCCAAACTGCTTATATTCTGACTCATTTTTAAATTCATTTTTGATTTTAAACTCATCCAAATGGTAGGTCTTATTTAGAAACTGTATAAAGTGACGCATTGGTCAATTTTCTGATAAAGACAGAATATATTACAAAAAAGGCTACCAAAACGGGTATTTTGAACAGAATTTCCCAAAGTCATCGTGATTGAAATTTAAGGAAATATTCAAATAAGAAATTGTGTTTTTTCTGACCTGTTTTTAAATCCATTTTTGCTCTCAAACGCATCCAATTTACAGATCCTCTTATTTAGGAAAACTAAAAGGTGATGCATTGGTTGGTTTTTTGATAAAGACAGAATATATTTCAAAAAGGCTACTGAAAAGGGTATTTTGAACAAAATTTCCCGAAGTCATCGTGATTTGAAAATTTAAGGAAGTTTTCACATAGCAAATTGCGTTTTTTTCTGACTCGTTTTAAAATCCATTTTCGCTCTCAGACTCATCCAATTTACAGATCTTCTTATTTAGGAACTATATACTGTGACGCATTGGCCAGTTTTTTGATAAACATAGAATATATTTTTAAAAATGCTGTCAAAGTGAGCATTTCGCACAAAATTTTCCAAAGCAATCATGATTAAAGAATTAAGGATGTATTCAAACAACAAATCTGTTATTTTATGATTCATTTTTAAATTCAATTTTTTTCTCAAACGCATTCAACTGACAGTTTTTTGTTATTTAGGAACTATATAATGTACTGTTTTGGTCGATTTTTTAATAAATTCAGAATATATTTCAATATGTTATATTGTCAAAATGGGCATTTGAGCTGAATTTTTCTTAAGATGATTCTGATAAAACCAGTTTTTGCAGAAAAATGAAATCAAAAATTTTTCATAAACAGCCAAATAAAGTTATAAAACTGGGGGCTATCAATGTAGTATTCGCCCGGAGATGGCAGCAAGGATGGCAGCCATTTTTTTTTTTTTGCCGATTTAAAATTTTTGTATTTATTCATTCATTCATTTATTTATTTATTTTAATTCATCATCTCTGAAACATTTTTGACTATAATTTCGGAATACATACTTTTTAAAATGAAGATTCGCTTTATTTAACTGTTTTAAAATTTATGTATTTACCGTTCCGCTAATTATGCATTCCTTCTCTCCCTCCCGGTCCGCCTTTTTTTTTTTTTTTTTTTTTTTTTACAAGTAATGTTTGGAGCGTTGATTTTGAGTATAAAAATTTGTTGTTGTTTATATTTAATTTCTGAATGGTTCAAAAATTAAGCGTAAAGTGGTCATAAGTTACCAACAGAGAAACAAGATGGCGGACTCCAGGCGAATACTACATCTGTTCCAAACTGGGTTTATCTGTAATCATTTTTTTTTTTTTTTTTGTTGAAATGAGCCCTCTTGGAAATCTACCTCCGCCTATAGGGCAAGCCGACAGGGATTTTTGTAATATTATTTGTTAAATTTTAATATGTTAAGTAGTGTTCACTCTAGAAATAAAAAGGGCATGGTGCTATTCACTATAAAGGCACTACTGTAGCAGAAAAGGGCACTTTTGCCAGAAAAAAATTGTTATGCCTTTAGAAATGGAAAAAAGAAAGCAATGAAACACATAATTTTTAAATATGATAAATCAAGTAACATTAATTTTGAATGATTTTATTATATAAAAATTAAAAATACAATTAAATTAAAACATTATTCAATTGTTTTATGTTCTTTTTCTTGAAGAAATGAAAAAATATCATTTTTGGGCACAAAAATTTAGAAACACTACGGAATAAAAAAAATATTTACTAAAAATCTCTGGGTAAAACCAGTGGTGCATTTTACTACTTTTAAAAAGGGCAGGGTGCATTTTGTAACTTCAAATTTGTAACTGCACCCTTCAAAAATGGCCTAGAATGAACACTAATGTTAAGCAAAATATGCAGGGATATTATATTATGAAGAAATTTATTTATAACCAAACTTAGTGTATAGTTTAAAGTAATATTAAAGATTAGACATGTTCCATAATCAATTAGGACCAGAAAAATGGATGGATTATTTTGCCGTCTTAGAATAAGGCTTACTTCTTAAAGTCACAATTATTTTCAGATTCTAACATTATTTTTACACATTAGTTTGTTTTAAAAGATATTGATGTATTATTATCTGAGGCCCAAGTGATAATTCACCAACAATGGTTGACAATTGTCAATCTTGTTTATCGATGCCAATGACGCTCAGATTAGTAATGTAATGTTATTAATTACATAACATTATTAAAAATGATAAAACAATTAGGGATGCACCGAATATTCGGTATCTATTCAGTATTCAACCTTTTCGGCCATGTTACTGAATATTCGGCCAAATCCATTACTTAATAAAGGCCTTTTAAAACACATTTTTTAAAACTTCTACCTTTTTCTACCACAATTTCTACCTTTAACTGTCAATTTATAACTATATTTAAAATAATATGAAAGAAAATCATATTTAAATAAAATAGAATGTTTTTACAACATTATTTGCTGTTTGTAAAGTATAACTTAAGAAAATTAACCATGAGAAGTATTAAAATGGTGATTTATTAGGATTCTCCTTAGGAATAAATGATGCGAGTGCAGATGCAAGTTCCTAAATTTTATTTAGTAAAAAATCTGTTTCTTGCTTTTCCCTAATAAGTCTTTAAACAAGAAAGAAAAACTTTTGAGATTAGTAATAGCTACTAAAGATGGGAATGCTCGGAAAAATTGGGAAAAAAACCGTTTTTTTTTTTTCGGTTTTTTTCCGAAGGCTTATTTTTTAATTTTTCCGAACTGGAAAAATTGAAATTTCATTTATGAAATAATGCAGTGAAAATTTTGTAATAGCTACATTTCATACTTCTTATTTTATTTATTTTTATGTTGAGTGTCTCACATGAAAACTTTAATGCGGGTAATCTGATTTCTGAGCAGAAATCTGTTTGAGAAGACTTCAAAAGATCCTTCACATTTTTTTCTTTTTTGAAACACAAGACCCTTCGCAAAATTTCTCTTGAAAATAGACATTTCAGAAAAAAGTTTAATCTACAAATTGAATCTTTCGCAAATGCAGTGATTGAAGAAAAAAAAGTCTCATGCCATATAGCAGCTGAATCTTATGAAGTTGTATATATGCATAAATAACCTTATTAAAAATGTCTAAACAGGACTCTAAAAATAGTAATAATTTCTTATTCACAAATTCTGAATATATTTTGTATAAGTATATATACTAAAAATTCACAATTTCACAAAAACAGGATTACATGAAAAAAATCTAGATGTATAATTAAATGCAACTTCTTTTTTTAAAAATTAATCCATGTGCAAAATTATTTCAATAATATGCCAATTAATAGAAATGGTAAAATAAAAAAATTAACATAAAATTTGTAGCATGCATTTATTATTTTTTTTCCACCTTTTCAAGAAGTAAGTATTGAATTCGTGAAAATTTTGACTTCCAGTTTTTGGTGTATTTAAATATTTTAGAAGGGCCTGAATACGATTTGATAGTTTTTGGAAAATATCTGTGACACTGAGTCTGTATGGGACAAAAATTTTATGGGCATTCGATCTCAAGAACTGATGCACATAATTTCACAAAACTTTAGATTCAGTTACACCTTGATATAAACTCGAGATGTTTAGTTATTAGTGTATATCGCACATATGCTGCATTATTTATAATTTCCACAATAGTTCTATCTCAAGAATTAATGTATGTATTTTCATAAAACTTCAGATTAAGTTAATCTTTGATATAACTTTGTGCACATTACTTTTTGGTGTAAATCGCTCAACAGATGATGCTGCTATGCTGCATTATTCATGATTATCGCAATAGTTCTATCTCAAGGACTAAAGGACGATTTTTTATCAAACAACAGATTCAGACAGTTCCTGATATATATTAAGATTGTTTAGTTTTTGGTGTAAATTGTCCTATAGGTGGCACTACTATGCTGCATTTTTCAAGATTTCGTTATAGCTGATTAACTGAATGTTTTTTCAAGGTATTGAATCTAAAATTGACCTCCATTTTACCTCAATAATGTACAGTAATGTCGCAAAAATATGGGCAGATTGCATTAGAAAAGTACAACTGCAATGGAAAAAAATTCCATATTTTATTACAAGTAACTATGTTCCAAATTATACATTCCCTTTTGATTAAACTTTGAATTTTTATAGTTTTTTAAAGCAAACTAGAAATTTATCTCTGTATGTAACTGCTTTTGTTAATTCCTCACGAGCATTTTCTATTTGTAGTGTTCTGTTTTCATAACTTTTGAATTCCATTCTTAGAAATATGAAATTACCATATGGAAACATTATTGAATATGGTTTCTTACTCAAGAATAGAATACCAGATTTCAGGATAAAAAGAAAAAAATTATGTTTAATTAAACTTAAAAAAATATATATATTTCTGGTTTCAGTGAGTAAAAATCTACCAGTCAATAAATACTATGCTATTTTTTAGTTGCAGACCTGTGTAAGCCAAACAAAAATGTAGTTTTGTTTGAATTTAGCTTATAAAACTAAATCAAAACTTTGAGTTGAGATTGGAAAGCTATACTAAAACTAAACATATTTTTTAAAGGAAATAAAATTACAATTGTAAGAAAAAAGTGTAATAATGTAAAAATATACATATTTTTAAACAATCAATGGAATTTTTTTAATACTGATATTGATAATAATGACAAAACTGCAAAAATTTTTTTAAACTAGTATCATTTACTCAAAAACTATCTACTTATGTAAATGTAATGCATAATTTATTTCATTCCAAACTGCAGACATATTTGCTCAGGTTCTTACATTAGGTCAATTGGTAGTTAAACATGTAACTGAAAAATCATTTCAACTGAGATATGATATAACAAACAATAGTGTTTTAAAAATTCTTAGGCTGTGGAAAAAAAACTAAAATTTCAAATCAGGCTTTGCTACTTTCTTTTTATTTTGTAATATACAGTGAAAATAATTTTCAATTGATACAAATAAATGGAAAAAAATGTTTATTATTTAATATTCTCTAATAAAATATAATTTATTTGGGAGAAATAGTCATGAAAAATCAATTTTTCCATTTTTTTTCCGAAAAAAACCGGTAAAAAACCAGTTTTTTTCCGCCACTTATATTTTTCCGGAAAATTTACATCTCTAATAGCTACCAAGGCAGACAATTTGTGTTCATGAAACCATAATCATAATCAACTTATTGAGTCATAAGTACATTGTATTTTAGCTCACTCTAGGTCAAACTTGTGTTTTTGTTTGTTGCATTAACAATAAATAAGATACCATACCATAGCTATATTTTCAACTCGCATGCTTTGATTTCTGTAAAATATGATATGATGGAAAGGATGGAAAATGCCACCATTCATAAAGAACTATGATCTAAACATTCCTTTTTTCAGAATTAAATTGAAAGTACTGATACTTTATATTGAGAAAAATCTGCTACGAGTTATTTAAAACGAACAATTATGAGACACTATAGTTTTTCTTCAACCACTTTTTCATTATTTCTTTTTGATTTTAAAATGTTTGTTTCAATTCATAGAGGAAATCATAAAATTTAAAATTTTATTAAGTAAAGTCATAATTGTGCTTCTTAAATAAATAAAGGCAGAATTTTTTCAGTACTAAATGTTCTTATAAAAGTTCTTGTTTATCAAAATGTAAGTTTCTTTTATTAAATGTTAAATTGTTTTGAAAAGTAACATTTTAATACCTTTAAACTTTGAAATATAAAAAGTATTTGGAAAACCAAATATTCGGTATTCAGCCAAAATCTCTATTCGGTGCATCCCTAAAAACAATATAAAATTGAAATAAAAAAAGGTAAATAACCTATAAAAATAAAAGCAATAAGTAATAAAAATATAAATTATAATGAAAATAAACTATAAATTATAATTAATAAGTAAACTATGAACAATAATAAGATAATAAACTGTAATAAATTAATTTATATGCTTATCAAAAAAGAGGGGTTAATGTAATTAGTATTATTGGCATCATGCTTGCCGAAGTTGTGTCTGATATGGCCCAGATAATTATAAGTGCCATTTTAACCATACAAAATGAATTTTCCTGAATTAGCGACCTAGATCAATTTCCTGTGCTCTAATCAGCATAGAAGTCAAGTTTTATGAGAATCATTCTAGTCGTTTTCGAGATATATCATCATTTTTAGAGCTGAGTTTGTTTTAATCAGCTAAAACGAACGTTCTTAAATTCGAAACCTAGCAAGACGTGTTCTTCATGCTCAAATTAGTGTAGAAAACATCTTTGATGAAAATCACATGAAAAATTTTTCATCTACAGCAAGCAGACCATTCAATGCAATGTTTGATTTATTCTATAAACAAAAAATTTCTTGAATTCCAGACCTAGCCAGATATTTTTCTTGTGCTTGATTTAATATAAAAAGCAAGTTTCATTGAAATCGGCCCTGTTGTTTATGATATCATCTGTAATCGGGGAAAATGTTTGCTCGTTTAATATATATGATAAAGAGACTTGCACAAAGTAATATTACAGAATTTTTTTAAGTGAAAGATTTTAAATACTCAGGAGGAAAAAAGTGAGAGAATGTATGTTGCGATTAAGATTTTGTTTACCTCTCCATGTTATTTGTTTATTTAAGACATTCTAATTATTTTTTTCTCATAACTAAGTTTTTAAGTGTAATGTTGAGACTTCATTAAATGGAAGGTATGTCTGACTTTTCCTTTGCTTGCAGTAAATTCTTGGTTATATTTTTCTGTGTTAATGTAATGCCAGTTTATTTTCTTCTGTTAATTGAATGGTAAGTTACAATGTTAATTGTTAGAAAAAACACATATTTTGTGTGATGTGTTTGAGTTTAGTAATTAAATAATTAAAAATACCAGGTTAAATAACTAGATCACCAATGAGTGGCAACTGGCAACCACATTAGTCAACTCCTGCCAAATGTAATTATTACAAATTATTGTATATCCATCGATAGTGTTAGATTATATTGTCATTTCTGTTTTTTTCTCTTTTTCAGACTTTATGACATGGGACCCAAAAAGCTAAATTTAAATGTAACTTATAATAATCAATCTAAGCCTTTTACCTGTGAGCTGCATGAAGTTGCCAAAGTTATTTCATCGCATTTCAAGATAAATCTAACTGATGTTACAATGTATGCTGTTAATAAAAATGAAAGATATAAAGTTACACCAAAGGATGTAACAGATATGATGAGAATTGAAATTGTTCCAAATAAAAATGGACAAAAGTAAGAATTTTTATCTGTTTTATATATATAATAAGAGTTGTATAATATAGGCGCACGCCGTGCGCAGAAACTTTTAAGACCTTTGCAGAAAATTTTTGGAAAGAAATGATTTTTATTTTTGTACATGGTTCGTACGCTCTGGAAAAAATAGAAAAAGTGCTGGAAAAAAAAGTATTCATTTTCAAGGAATGAAAAGTGCTGGAAAGAAAAAGATTCATTTTCAACATGGTTCATACACTTGAGACCAAATAAAATTCAAGCACTTTTCAAGGGCTATTTTAATACACGCATAAAAATGGCTCTAGAATAATGTATCATAAAGGAAATAGTCATGTTACCTGTGAGTTTAATTATTCGTTAGTAAAGATACTTTCTAAAATTTCATCTAATGAAGTTTTATTTGTAATATAAAAAGAGAAAAAGGATTAAAATATCAATTAAAAAGTAAATGAAGATTAAATGTAAATTTAGATTAAAATCTAAAATCAAAAACAGGGGTGATTCTGGGTGAAAATTTTTTTTCAGATATTCACATTGCATTTTCAGAAATCGGTGGCGAGGAGGGGTATCCACGATCTTCAGACAAAATCGGCGTTTTCCCGTGTTTTTTTTTTTTTTTTTTGACGATCTTTAGACAAAATTTGCAATTGTATGCGATCTTTTCTCGAAAACGGCATTTTATCCCTGCAATCTTTTGACTAAATCGGCATTTTTTCTGTGATCTTTTGATGAAATCAGCGTTTTTTTTATGATCTTTTGACAAAATATTTGTAATCGATCTTTTAACGAAATCGGCGTTATATCCACAATCATTAGACGAAATCAACGTTTTCTCGCAGTCTTCAGACGAAATCAGCGTTTTAACTGCGTTATTTGGGTGAAATTGCCGTTTTTCCCGCGATCCACACGGGAAATTTGCATTTTTCAGCTATAATATATATAAAGTTCGTCGACAAAAACACTGACAAAATCTCATTTTTCCACGAAATATTGACGAAATGTGTGCTTTTTTGGCAATCCTTTCACGAAATTTGCATTTCTCAGCGATTGTTTTTTCCGCGCGCAAATTCGTACAAGTTGGCAACTATGCGCTACTGATAACCCAATTTCAAATTTTCGGAAATTTCAGACGAGAATCACCCCTGATCAAAAAGAAAAAAATTGTTCTTGGCTAATAAAACTTAGTAAAATATAAGTCCAAAGTCAAATTGAGTTAAATTCTTTGCAAATCTTTTAATGTATTAACTTCCAGTATCTTTTGCCACAGTTTATATTCCGATTTTTTCAATCCATAAATCATTGAAAACGCATTTTCCTGCCATATTTCTTTATAGATTATCTGACTGATGAAAGAAATTAAAAAATAAAATCGATCGTAAAAATCATATTGTAAAATCCGAAATAGATCACATTAAAACAAAGACACGTTCAAAACAAAAAGAGACTTGTAAAAGGCTCAAAATTGTTGATGGATCTGGAAAGCACGACTAACGAGCAACCAATTACATCGACTCAGCAAAAAGACCCCAATGCCCCGCGGAAAAACAAACATTTCTTCCTGATGAAAAAGCGAAGTTATTCCAAAGCTAGTGCATTATGGTTTGTTGTCCTGAGTCGCACTTTCCAGCTGCTAATGTGTAGTAAAAAGTGACGTAAGCGTCCGCTTTCTCCTCTCATCTGGCAGGAGGAGCACATTGGCGAAAAATCACACTTCTGGCTATTATGCCGCAATCTGCTTTCTATATATATTTTTTTTTATTTCCCCCACCGGTTTCTGCATGCATCCGATTTTTACAGCCAAGGAAAGATGCCAAAAGGGTTGTTAAGAGAGAAGGAAGTTTTTGGCTGTTGGTGATTCAATGTTCCATTGGGAAAGAAAATAATACGATTGTAGTAATTTTTTTTTAAATAAAATGTATAAAAGGTTTTTTTTTTTTTTAGAAATTTCAAAATTAAGCACTAATATTGTTTTTTATTTTTAAATTTTTCCAGCACTTTTCATTCCTTGAAAATGAATCTTTTTCTTTCCAGCACTTTTCATTCCTTGAAAATGAATACTTTTTTTTCCAGCACTTTTTCTATTTTTTCCAGAGCGTACGAACCATGTTCAAGGAATGAAAAGTGCTGGAAAAATTTAAAAATAAAAAACAATATTAGTGCTTAATTTTGAAATTTCTAAAAAAAAAAAAAAAAAAAAACCTTTAATACATTTTATTTTAAAAAAAATTACTACAATCGTATTATTTTCTTTCCCAATGGAACATTGAATCACCAACAGCCAAAAACTTCCTTCTCTCTTAACAACCCTTTTGGCATCTTTCCTTGGCTGTAAAAATCGGATGCATGCAGAAACCGGCGGGGGAAATAAAAAAAATATATATATAGAACGCAGATTGCGGCATAATAGCCAGAAGTGTGATTTTTCGCCAATGTGCTCCTCCTGCCAGATGAGAGGAGAAAGCGGACGCTTACGTCACTTTTTACTACACATTAGCAGCTGGAAAGTGCGACTCAGGACAACAAACCATAATGCACTAGCTTTGGAATAACTTCGCTTTTTCATCAGGAAGAAATGTTTGTTTTTCCGCGGGGCATTGGGGTCTTTTTGCTGAGTCGATGTAATTGGTTGCTCGTTAGTCGTGCTTTCCAGATCCATCAACAATTTTGAGCCTTTTACAAGTCTCTTTTTGTTTTGAACGTGTCTTTGTTTTAATGTGATCTATTTCGGATTTTACAATATGATTTTTACGATCGATTTTATTTAATTTCTTTCATCAGTCAGATAATCTATAAAGAAATATGGCAGGAAAATGCGTTTTCAATGATTTATGGATTGAAAAAATCGGAATATAAACTGTGGCAAAAGATACTGGAAGTTAATACATTAAAAGATTTGCAAAGAATTTAACTCAATTTGACTTTGGACTTATATTTTACTAAGTTTTATTAGCCAAGAACAATTTTTTTCTTTTTGATCAGGGGTGATTCTCGTCTGAAATTTCCGAAAATTTGAAATTGGGTTATCAGTAGTGCATAGTTGCCAACCTGTACGAATTTGCGCGCGGAAAAAACAATCGCTGAGAAATGCAAATTTCGTGAAAGGATTGCCAAAAAAGCACACATTTCGTCAATATTTCGTGGAAAAATGAGATTTTGTCAGTGTTTTTGTCGACGAACTTTATATATATTATAGCTGAAAAATGCAAATTTCCCGTGTGGATCGCAGGAAAAACGGCAATTTCACCCAAATAACGCAGTTAAAACGCTGATTTCGTCTGAAGACTGCGAGAAAACGTTGATTTCGTCTAATGATTGTGGATATAACGCCGATTTCGTTAAAAGATCGATTACAAATATTTTGTCAAAAGATCATAAAAAAAACGCTGATTTCATCAAAAGATCACAGAAAAAACGCCAATTTCGTCAAAAGATTGCAGGGATAAAATGCCGTTTTCGAGAAAAGATCGCATACAATTGCAAATTTTGTCTAAAGATCGTCAAAAAAAAAAAAAAAACACGGGAAAACGCCGATTTTGTCTGAAGATCGTGGATACCCCTCCTCGCCACCGATTTCTGAAAATGCAATGTGAATATCTGAAAAAAAATTTTCACCCAGAATCACCCCTGTTTTTGATTTTACATTTTAATCTAAATTTACATTTAATCTTCATTTACTTTTTAATTGATATTTTAACCCTTTTTCTCTTTTTATATTACAAATAAAACTTCATTAGATGAAATTTTAGAAAGTATCTTTACTAACGAATAATTAAACTCACAGGTAACATGATGACTATTTCCTTTATGATACATTATTCTAGAGCCATTTTTATGCGTGTATTAAAATAGCCCTTGAAAAGTGCTTGAAAAGTCCTTGAAAAGTGCTTGAATTTTATTTGGTCTCAAGTGTATGAACCATGTTGTAACTTTTTTTTAAGTACCAAAAATTTAAAAATATTCCCCCAATTTTATGTACGATTTATTTACTGTTAGTGTACTATTATAAGCAGGGCTGATTTTCAAATTTCCCAAAATTTAGGCATTTGATGCTGAAAACTTTAAAAATACATTAGTCCGATATTTTTTACACCAAAAATCGCAAATTGCAACAAAAGGTTGTCAATATCAATTTCTTCTACAGATTTCTTCAGAGGATTGTGAGAAAAATACGAATTTTGTCAAACGACCTCGAAAAAATCAAGAATTTTAACAAAGTATCGTGTATAAAAACGCACATTTCGACAAAGAACTGCATAAAATACTCGTATTTCAACTAAAGACAACGCGAATTTCGTCCAAATACCGCACAAAAAACTGGAATTGTCCGTGAATCGCGTAAAAAACAAGAACTTTGTCCTTAAATCCTGTAAAAAACGGAAATTCCGTACATGATTCGTGTAATAAACATTAATTCCGTCTGTTAATCGCGTAAAAAACGGAAATTCCGTTAGTGAATCATGTAAAAAATGAGAAATCCACTTGTAAATTGTGTAAAAAACGGGAAATCCGTGCGTAAATTGCATGAAAAATTGGAATTCCGTCTATGATTTGCGTAAAAACGGTAAATCCGCCCGTGAATTTCATTAAAAAAAACAGGAAATCCGTCCGTGAATTGCGTAAAAAATGGTAATTCCGTCCGTGAATTGCTTAAAAAATGGCTAATTCTGTTCGTGAATTGCAAAAAAACGGTAAATTCACCCGTGAATCACACAAAAAACGTGAATTTCGTCCATGTCAAAATATAATACGTAATTTTATTAAACATTAATTTTGCAGAAAGTTTTTGACCTAATATTTATGTGCGCAGAAAGTTTTTGGTTTTATACAAGTCTGTATATAATATGCAGAGTTTCCCCTAGAGGATTTCAGATGGGCACTCCGCCCCTCCTGCCCTTTAGTTTAAAAGCTAGTGCCCTTCTTGCCCCTCATCCAAAAGCTAGCACCACTCTTCTCGCTCATTCAAAAAACTAGTTCCCTTCTTGCCCCATATTTGAAAAAACGCAGCCCTCCATCGATAATGCGGATGCGCTATAGAGTGTAAATTACGCAAAAAAATCGGCGACGGAGTGCAAAAAATAGCTCGCGTCCGACAAGACGAGTAATTTTGTCAAAAAATCGAACTCCCCCCCCCCCCTCCTCCCCAGCATATTTTGTTGAAAAATAACCAAATAACGATTAATCTTCAGCAAGATTCACTCAAAAAAATAGAAAATTTTGTCACAAGATCCTGAAAAAACAGCAGGGGTGCAGAATATGTCTAGGGGTGCAGAATATTTCCAGGGGTGCAGAATATGTCCGATTCGGTGATCTACGATCGAGGGAAATTTCAACCAACCGCAGAAATTTTGCAGAAACATATACAATTGATTTTGATTTTAACAACGAATTCCATAATTCCCTGCGATAGAAAATTCAGTACAAACAAAAAGATCCATATGGCGACCTTCATAAAATTGAAGTGTACTGTATGTCACGGGTGATTCTGTTACAAATTTTCAAAAGAAAAAAAAAATCTTTCTTCAAAATTCGGATATAAAAATACAGTGAATTGAGTTACAGGAAAAATGCAAATTTCATCACGAGATCACATAATAACTAAAAATTTTGTTTAAGAACTGCAAGTTTTGTCAAAAGGTCACGAAATGAACACAAATTTTGTCAAAAAACTGCCAAATGAACGTCCATTTTTTCAAAATATCGCAAAAAACTGCAAATTTAGTTAAAAGAACACAAAAAAACTACAAATTTTGTCAAGAAATCACAAAATTCCATGAAAAATAGCGAAACAACCACAAATTTCATTATAATATTGCAAAAAGTGCACATTCTACTTAAATGTGCATCTAAGAAAATACATTGCAGTTAGATTTTACTTAAAGTAATGGGACAAGTCTAATTCCTACTTTTTAATAAGATGAATACAAATTGCTAATATACAAATATTTTTAGAGGGTAGTATATCAAGACATATTCATAATATAAATAAATTGAGCTGAGGATTTTTTAATGTCATCTCTGACTGATGATAGTTCCTAAATTTTCCTTCCAGGGATGAAGATTCTGTAATTGTATGTAATAGAACATATCTTATCAACCTACAATCTTTGTTAAATTTTATACATAGGCAACACTAGAATACAGCTATCCCATATCCCCATGTTAAAGGAGAGGTAGGCAAATTTTGTAATTTACAATTTTTTTTAACTAGAAAATTGCTTTTGAGAATTATGTTTCGATATTGTTCAAAAACGTTAGGTCTTTTTTTTTCTCTTCATAAGTATTTATATATATACTAGAGCACCCGACAGACGTTGTCCTGTCACCTACAGACGTTGTCCTTTTTGGCACCGACTCCAGAAAATCAAATAAATGTACCTAAATATGGTAATACGCAGAATAAACACTACGCTCTTTATTTAATTTCTTATTACAATTATGTAAGGAAATTATTTTTTACTCTTCATTAGTTTTTGAAGTCGGTTCAATTTTTGATAGAAAAGTTTATTTTTCTCTTTTTAGTTAAAAGTTAACGATTGTCTGAAGTCGGTTAATCAAAATTATAATACAGGAAATATTACTGTAAAGCATACACGTTTGTCATCACTTTTAATAAGCGAAAAATCACTTATTAGTTTTTGCCTGATTACTAAAAAAAACTGAACCAATTTCAATGAAATGTGAATCTAAACCATTCTCAAATCCACTGGAACACACACAAAAAATTTCATTAAAATCGTTCCAGTCGTTTAAGAGGAGTTCAATTACATACACATGCACAGATTTTTATATATAAAGATAAGCATTGAAAATTTCAGGTTTTTGCGCCGAAAACATCGCCAAGTTAGGAAAATGTGAATTATCTACTACTGGATTTAAACGAATTTGCTTAGTACCATTCGATTCAGAATGCAAAAATGCACTAAAATATGTTATCAGTTGAAAAATAACTACAAAAGCCGATTTTTATGGAATTTTTTAAAAGTTCGTTCTTTTTTCTATTCATCTTTGGGGTGGAATTTTCGAAAATCCTTTCTTAGGGACAATCGATGTTAAAAGAAGAATTTTTATCGAAATTTTCAAGATTTTTGGTTCGGTAGATTTTCTTGTGCTGTGATTAATATGAAATCCTGACTTATATATATATATAGCTCTATTAATTAGCGAAAAATCACTTATTAGTTTTTCCCTAATTATTAAAAAGTACTGAACCAATTTCGAAGAAATGGGAATCTAAACCATTCTCGAATCCACGGTAACACACACACAAAATTTCATTAATATCGGTCCAGTCGTTTAGGAGGAGTTCAGTTACATACACACACACACAGATTTTTATGTATAAAGATAAGCATAGAAAATTTCAGGTTTTTGTGCCGAACAAATCGCCAAATTAGGAAAATGTGAATTATCTCACGAACTACTGGACTTAAACAAATTTGCTTAGTACCGTTCTATTCAGCATGAAAAAATACACTAAAATATGTTATCAGATGAAAAATAACTACAAAAGCCGATTTTTAAGGAATTTTTTAAAAGTTCGTTCTTTTTTCTATTCATCTTTGGGGTGGAATTTTCGAAAATCCTTTCTTAGCGACAATCGATGTTATAAGAAGTATTTTTACCGAGATTTTTGGTTCGGTAGATTTTTTTTTGTGCTGTGATTAATACGAAATCCTGACTTTCTTTTATATATATAGCACTTTTAATTAGCGAAAAATCACTTATTAGTTTTTGCCTAATTACTAAAAAAGTACTGAACCAATTTCGACGAAATGTGAATCTAAACCATTCTCGAATCTACTGGAACGCACACACAAAATTTCATCAAAATCGGTCCAGTCGTTTAGGAGGAGTTCAATTACAAACACCGCACAGACTATTTTTATATATAAAGATGAGCATTGAAAATTTCAGGTTTTTGCGCCGAAGACATCGCCAAATTAGGAAAATGTGAATTATTTAACGAACTACTGGATTTAAACGAATTTACTGAGTACCATTCGATTCAGAATGAAAAAATGCACTAAAATATTAGTCCAGTCAAATGGTAAAAAATGATTACAAAAATTAGGGTAGAGCTAATTTTTTAATATGTTGTATGGGTAGGTACTATGACTAATTTCCACAAGTTTGCCAACAAAATTTTTTGCCGCTGGCGCCGCCATCTTGGAAAAACCTCTAATTTATCGGACTTTTTTTAGTTTTTACAAAATATTTGCTGAAATATCCATCTAGCAAAAATGTTTTTAAACTTTTTTACAAAGTGGACTAAATTTGCCACAGTTTGAGTACAATTGGATTTTTATACTTATAATAGTTAGTGAGTTATAACTCTTCAAAGTTAGGCAAAATTTTTCAAAAAAGACAAAATTCGAGAATTTTCGGGTAATTTTTACACATAACTTTAAAATTGCGAGTCCTACGATAGAAAACTATTTATAACTTTCACACAAGAGTTAATTTGTACAATTTGACTATCGATTAGTTTCCGTGTGTTAAAAATATCACGAGATAGAAAGTTTTAGAAAATATTGTTTTCGCCAAATGCATCCCTCAAATATTTTTTTTTTTTTCAAATTTATTTAAGTGAGGATCAATAACAGAATTAAAAACTAGTTATGTGTACCTTAATGATTTTATTTACTCATTTAAACACAATCTATAAAAAACTTTACATAAAGTTTATAATGTCACTTACGATTTTTGGCGCTTGAAGGGCCTGGGCGGTCGATAGCGTAATTTTCATCGTCATTTTCTACTGATGTGCCAATGTTTATAGAGTTGAGTGAAAGATTTTCAGTATCTTCGTTCTCATCTTCTCGCAGCATGTCGATGGGTTCCATATCATCTTCTTCCTCCAAGTCAGAGGCTAAGAAAAGTTCAGGTGTATTTTCACAGGACTGGCCATTACAATGCTTGCAAATATTTGTGCAGTTCAGGCCTGCTTTTCGACACCCACATGCTTTCAAACATCCTTTTTTGCAAGCGCAGAAGATTGTGCGGAGGATTGAATCTGGAGCTGCGTCATTGTTTGCTTTTATGGGAAAGAGACCCATTGAAGTGTTCACCCAACCCCACATCAGTGGATAATTTTTTTCCCTAACCATGATTGAACTTGGAGATATGTACGCATCGTATGCAGTTGAGCAGCATCTCTTGTTGGAGGTAACCTAGCTAGATTGAATTTCGTCCTGGAAGCAGATTTTATGAACATGTAATATCGAAGCTCATCGATGTTTTGTATTGTTAGGTCACCTCCATACAATCGAATCAGGAAATGTTCTCCCACTTTTTCCAATTCTTCCAACGTTGCATTAGGGTTCAAAAAAGCTGTTGTCTTTTCTTCAGGTTCAGGATATTTTACAACCAGTGAACAAAACTGGTTTTTCCCATGGCCAAAAAGTGCTGAGGTGGTATCACACCCACTGAAAGCGTGGAGGAACAGTAGGATTTTGGAAAAGCTGTAGCGAAACGAATTAGTTGAGTAAAATATATCAGGAGTTTTACCTCTTCCGCACTTTTGAAAGAACACGTTATTTTTGTAAGGCGATTGTAATGCTGTGAGGAGTACAAGTAGATCAATATCCTCTCCGACTATGAAAACATTATCATACAGAGAGGCTTTTGAAATCGCAGTGTTGACAATTAATATATCAGCATCTTCAACTGCCTGTTGCACATGTATTAAAGCTTTTTCTCATAAATCTTTCAAAAAATCAATGAAGTGTTTCTTGTTATTGTTATTGGCAAGAAATTTTTCTTGTGTACTTTGAAATATAGTGGTGCTGTCGAAGATGATGTCCGGAGTAGAATGAGTAGATCTACGAAGTCGTTCACAGTTTTTGGTGAATTTTTAATCAGCGCTTAAAGGGTAACCATCAAAGATTACAGAAACGTTCATACCGTAATGGGTTCGCAAATATTTTATGTAGCTATCTGCTATAGCCATGAATGTAGTATGTCTACGCCACACTACTTTATGTAAAATATGACCGCCATCAACAACAACATATTTACTTCCATCGGAAATGTCTTCTTTCTTCAATGGAATAAATGAATCATAAAATGATGATTTGGTCCCCTTACGCATACCTGTACCTGAAAATAATGACATGGGGTAAGGAGATAGCTCGAACTTGAAGAATTTCTTCAAATCTTCATCAGATTGTTTGGAAATGCACAACCTGTGAAATATTGTGAGGGGATCTATAATTAGCTTATCGTTTCCAATTTTTACGGTATTATTGGTGCCCGCGAGGGTGACTACCTTCTTCTTGCGTTGAAATTTGACATCTTGAAAATTATTGCCGACAATTCTTGCTAATCCATCTTTTCCAATCTGTTCGGACAGGTGGCAGTTTACTTCTTCGCCTCCAATGATTCCTGAATAAATAGACATTATTGCATCATTTTGAGGGAATGGATTGTGTTGACGAAACCACATATAGAGTTTTGCAGCATCTTCTGTATCTCGGGAAACACGAGCAGGCCTCATGTCTATATGTATTTCAGAGCTGGCTGACGTGATACCACAGTATTTCTCAATTTCAGAGCAAATACTTTGGAGGTACACCATCCCCAGAGTCCAGCGAGTAAGCACAGCTTCTGTAATTCCTCGACCTGTTGTCAGCCCTCCAGATGTTTTCATCATTCTCATCAGGGTCTGTTCTATGTTCTGATCGGTCCATATACTAGACCAAAATTTTTCTGTTCTCCTGACGGTAAAGTATCCACGGGTCGTAAAGGCATTGTATTCAAGTGGATCCATTCTAGTTTCTAAGGCTAACATATCTTGCAGATATAGATAGGCGCATTTTGCGTAGAAAAAATGTCCTGCGGCATGAAAGTAAGGCAACATTAGACACGATAGAATGCGGGGGAAATATTTACTTTTAATAGTTTTTTCTTTTTTTTTTTCCTTTTTTTTTTCTAACGATTTTTATATTCCTACTGCCTACAGTTTTTATGAGGGCAAGCATAAAATAACGTTTTAAGCGTGGAGGATGAAAAGAGTCGCTATTTAGAAGATACTATTTGATAAATATAGTGAAAAACTCCAAAATTTCTCTTTTTCGGAAAGTTTTGCCTAACTTTGAAGAATCGTAACTTCAAAACTAATTGAGTTAAAATAACAAGTCTGAGCTTAAATTGTAAAACACTAAGTCTACTTTAAAAAAAGGTAAAACTTTTTTTTATCACATGTTTAATTTCGCATATATTTCGGAAAAACTAAAAAAAGTTTGAAAATTTCGCCATTTTTTCAAGATGGCGTCGCCGCCGGCAAAAAATTTTGTTGGCAAACGTGTAGAAATTAGTCTTAGTACTTACCCATACAACATATTAAAAAATTAGCTCTACCCTAATTTTTGTATTTCAACGTAAATTATTATTACCATTTCACTGGACTATATGTTATCAGATGAAAAATAACTACAAAAGCTGATTTTTAAGGAATTTTTTAAAAGTACGTTCTTTTTTCTATTCATTGTAGTGGTGGAATTTTCGAAGATCCCTTTTTAGTGGCACTCGATGCTATAAGAAGTATTTTTATCCCAATTTTCAAGATTTTTGGATCGGTAGATTTTTTTTGTGCTTTGATTAATACGAAATCCTGAATTTCTTTAATATATATAGCACTTTTAATTAGCGAAAAATCACTAACTATTAGTTTTTGCCTAATTACTAAAAAAGTACTGAATCAATTTCTACGAAATGTAAATCTAAACCATTCTTGAATCTACTGGATCGCACACACAAAATTTCATCAAAATCGGTCCAGTCATTTAGGAGGAGTTCAATTACATACACACGCACAGATTTTTATGTATAAAGATATATAAATAAATTGAAATATGTAAGAAAGAACCGCAAATTTTGTCAAAAGATCACAAAACAACCACAAATTTCATCAAAAAAAATCTCTAAACAACCACACATTTCGTCAAAGTGGGCAATAAACCCTGCAAATTTCGTTAAAATATCGCAAATATCGTCAAAAGATCACAAAATAAAAGCAAATTACATCAAAGGATCACGAAACAATCACAAATTTTGTTAAATAATCATGAAATAACTACAAATTTCGTCAAACGATTGCTAAAAATAGCGAATTTAGTCAAAGGGCTATGCAAAATAAAAAAATATATAAAAAAAATGTTAAAGCTGCAAGTGGATTCCCCCTCTTTTTCCTTGCTGTAACCTTTTAGAAAATTTGGTGTGAATTTCAGAATTTTTTTTTTCCCCCACTCAGAATCACTTTTGTTTTATGTACTTGCTCATAACTTGAGAAATGATGGAAAAAGGGATTTTCGATACATATGGTAGTACAGCATTAATCTATAACATACCATAAAATTTTGGGGAAATTTTCATATGGATTGGAGGAAATGTTGAGAGTAGAAACATTTTCTGCACCCCTGCAGATTTCCTCAAAAGATCGTGAAAAAAAAAAAACGACAAATTTCGTCTAAAAATCTCGATAAAAAGAAAAATTTTGTCAAACAATTCACAAAAAAAAGGCAGCTTTCGTTAAAAAATCGCGATAAAACAGCTGATTTCGTCAAAAGATTTTCGAAAAAACTGCAAATTTCATCAAAAAATCACAATAAAACAGAAAATTCTAACAAAAAATCATGAAAAACTGCAAATATCACCAAAAATTCAAAATTGTTCAAAATATCCTGGAAAAAAGGCAGATTTCATCGCAGATAGTGAAAAATGCAAATTTCATCGAAGGGGCACATAAAAAAAAAAAAAAAAGGTAATGCCAGAAGTGAATTTTTCTGTTCTAAAAACTAATTTTCCTGCTTCAAAATTGTGTTTTTATTGCTCCAAAAGCGGATTTTCCTGCTTCACAATCATGGGCGTGCGAAGAGAAAATTGTAACTGGGGCATAATTAGAATTTGACCCCCCCCCCCCCCCCCCTCCCAACTTTTTATTGTGACAGCCCAAAAATGACTCTTGTAGTATAAATTTGCTACTTCCTAAATCCCCTTACAGGAACGATGCAAATATTAATCAGAAAAACTTCGCGTTTCATGAAGGAACCGTCAAAAAATCGCATATTTTGTCAAACAGCCATGGAAAAACTGACTTTTGTTAAATGATCGGCAACAAAAAGCAAACATTGTCAGACAACTGCAAAAAAGGCGACTTTTTTCCAAAGGGCTGCGCTGAAGAAACGGCAAATTTCATCAAGTACAACAGACAAAACCGCAAATTTCATCAAAGGGCCACTGATAAAGCACGGTTTGTTCACAATTGTGATATTTTGATGAAATGTCCCTGTTTTCAAGATTCTTTGTCAAAATTTATGTATACATGTATATAAGGTAGAAAAATCTGCAATCATTTATCCATTTATCTTTTATTATTTTGGTAATCTGCCTTCTATTTCACTTCACAGTTCAACTGTTTTCAATAAGATGATTGTAAAAATACTGGTTTCATTGGTTTATTGAATGGTAATATCTGAATTACTTTGGTTGTATTTATAATAGGAATGGGACGAATAGTGATTTGGCCGAATACCGAATATTCGGCCAAATTTTAGGCCGAATATCAACTTTTTTTTCCAATAAAGAAAATAAACTTTGATTATATATAATTTAAAAAATAAGAGCTCATTAATAATTATTTCTCTTAAATGTGCTTTTAAATGTATTTTTAAATTTGAAACATTTATTTCAACACAAAAAAATTATGAGATTGCATTATAATCTTTTATCTTAATGTACATCAAATTGATTTTCAGTAAGTCAGAATGGTAAGATATTTTCATTAAAATATGAAGAATGTACTTCACTTTTACTATCAAATGATACGTTTACCCTTTCTTGCATCCAAAATTAATAATATTCTTAATCTCTCTCTCTCAGAACTCACAAGGAGATATTTTCTGAAATAACCTTTAATGAAGTAAATTTGATCATTTAGAGTTTCTGTCCCTAATGATAAGCGAATTCGTAAGAATGAGTCTGCTCTGAAATCAGTTGGCAAGTTTTAAATTACAAATCACGTTAAAGCAAAAGTTTATGCTTAAAGTAGAATGCATATGGTAACAAAATCTTTGACATTTGAATTGGCGCATATATGTTCAACTTCAATATTCCACTTATTCAAAAAGCATTAAACGGATAAACAGAAATTGATAACAATATGAATGAAGGACCATGTAAATTAAAAATATAAACATAATAATATTATATAATTAAGTCAGTAATTATCCAAATAATTATTTAAAATTGAAAACTATAGAATAAAAAAAAAATTTTGTTCAGTATTTAGAATTGATGTTTAAATACTTATAAAACAATCTTCATAAAGCTAGTTGTGTCATCTAATGCGTATCTAGTTTGCCACCAGTTCTGTTTTCAGATGTACCATTATAGTATTAGGAATAGTGATATTTGATATCTAATTTTGAAAATGAATCATTGTTAATACACCTAGTGAATGAATTTTTTCATTTCTTACTTTACGGAAGTAAGTTATACATTTCATAAAAGCCTTTTTTATATGTGCATGGAATTTGCAGACATTAATAAATATTTAAGTGTTTTAGAATAAAACAGTGTTTTTTATAAGTGTTTTTATATCTTGAATTGTAATATATCATTCTCAAATGAAGACATTTCCTATACAATTAAATCTCCAACTTGGGCAGCATTTTCTAAAATATCACTCACTTTTATAGGAAATACAGAAAGGCTGTGTATTTTTTAGCAATCGAATAACTGTATATTTTGTAAGTAAGAATGAGAATGACTTCATGAATGAAGTTGCCAATTTGGATTAGAGAAAAAAAAATTGTAAGAAATGACTCTTTAAATCCTAAATTTATTTGGCAGGATATCTTTCACTATTCGGCGAGATTTTACCAATATTCGGCCAGGTATCTCTAAATATTTGGCTACAGGTATTCGTCCGAAGTATTCAATCAACAAGCCTTCAATATTCGGCTAACCGAATATTTGGCATAAGGGCCGAATACCGAATAGTGGCCGAATATTCGTCCCATCCCTAAAAAAGTATTTATACATATATATTATATATATATATATTTTTAGAACAAAAATTTGCATTTTTTCACGATCTTCTGACAAAATTCGTGTTTTTCTCACAATCCTATAATGAGATTGGCGATTTTTTTTTCTCTAATTCCCGAAATTTTTTTAAAAAATTATTTGTCAAAATTTACGATATATTTTACGTAAGATTTTTTTAGAGTTATGACCAACTTTTTTATTTTTCGAAAATGACTGCCTTAATTTTTCTTAATTTTGGAAAAAAATCTGACATAATCTCAGAGGTGATTCTAAGCAAGAAAAAAAGAAAAAAAAAATTCTCAGCAAATTTTCTGACAGGTTACAACAGAGGTGGGAGAAATGAGGGGGCAATTCCATTCTCGTTAGAAACTATGTGCTTTTTTTTTTCACGCCCCTTTTTCAAAATTTGCATTTTTTCGTATTTAAATGTAACAAAATTGGTGTTTTTTTTTTCAATCTTTTGACAAAATTTGCCATTTTTTTGAAATCGTTTTGCGAAATTTGTTGTTTAATCACGATTTTTTAGCAAAATCTGCTGTTTTTTTCGCGATTCGTTAACAAAACATGCTTTTTTTTTTTTGTGATCTTTTAACAAAATCGGCTGTTTATTCGCAATCTTTTAACAAAATTTACCCCTTTTTTTCCATTTTTTGGATTTTTTCTCGATTCTTTGACGAAATTTCATTTTTTCCACAATTTTTTGAACCGCTAGATTCTACCAGGGCTGCGGAGTCGGTGGAAAAAATGGCCGACTCAGACTCCGGAAATTTTAACGACTCCGACTTTTGGCTAGCTAATTAGCTAATATACTAGTATTGTTGGTGGTAAAAATCAGGAGGGAACGAAAGAAAAATAAGGCAAAAATATCACTATTAATCCAGTTCTTAAAGTAAAAGTTAAAAGATTGCTTTCATTTTTTCGTAAAGGAACCGTCAAAAAATCATAACAGTTCTTAAAGTTTTAGAAAATAAACGAAAAAAAAAAAATAGTTTTCATTTTACAAATTCTTTAATTTCCCATCCTACGAACCTGAAAAATAACTACCTGAATCTTAAAGAGAAAACAAAACGGAAATTTTATTATTTCGGATTCATGGACTCGAAATAGGGGAAATCTGTACAATTTTGATATTAATTAGTGTTCTTCCGAGCAGAAAAATTTCGATAGAAAGAAAAAAAACTAGTCAGATGTGTTAATCTCCAAACTTTCTTCTGTCTCATACATTCTTCTTGAAAAATGCAGCATAGCAGCGCCACCGCTTAGGTGATTTACACCAAAATCTAGTCAACAATTTATATCAACTTCTAACTGAATTTCAATTTTGATGAAAATCAGTACATTAATTTCGGAGATAGAGCTATTGCAGATATCTTAAAATTCTGCATAACAGCACTACCTGTTGGGTGATGTACATCAAAAACGAATCAGGATCAATTACTATTAGATACTAACTGAATCTAAAGTTTGCTTAACATCCATGCATTAGTGCTTGAGCCACAGCAGTGCAAAATCATGAAAAATGCAGCATAGCAGTGCCACCTGAAGGGCAATTTAAACCAAACACTAAACTACACTAATCTAGATTAAGAACTAATCAAATATAAAGTTTGATGAAAATTCAAGCATTTATTTTTGAGAGTGCTATTGCAATAATCATGAACAATGCAGCATAGCACTGCCACCTGTTGAGCAATTTGCACGAAAACGTTTACAACACCTTATTATATAAAAAACTAACTGAATTAGAAGTTTGATAAAAATCTGCTCTTTAATTGTTAAGATATAGCTAGTGTGGAAATAGTGAATAATGCAACATAGCAACGCCTCCTGTCAAGTGATATACACCAAAAATTAATCAGCTTCAGTTTCTATCAGGGTCTAATAGAATCTAAAGTTTTGTGAAATTCCATTTATTAGTTCTTGAGATAGAGCGCTACAAAAGTTTTGTCACATACAGATTCACTGACAGACAAAACTATCAAATCATGTTCGGGATCTTCTAAAATGTATCATTTTATCGAAAACCTTGAAGTCGAAATAATTCACAAATCCAATGCTTTAATCTTGTAAAGATAGAAAAAAGAAAAATTGAAGATGAAAATTTTACAAGTTCGGAAATAATCCGGGATCTACTAGAACTTTTAATTAAAAATAGTTTACATCTACTGTATACGCTGGGCAATATATTAGGAATATTTAACTTGGGTAGTCCGATATAATTCAAAAATAACAATATTAATTCCTCCCATGGATTTATAATTGCATATAATTGGTTTAATTTCAGTTTAAATGTCTAAGAAAAATAAGCCAGAGTCGTAGTCATATTTTTTTTAGCAACTCAGACTCCTTTGCTCAAAAATGGATCCGACTCAGACTCCTTTGCTCAAAAATGGTTCCGACTCTGACTCCGCAGCCCTGGATTCTAATTCAACTCTATAAAAGTGCCCTGAAGAATGTAAAAAGTGCCCTTTTCAAAATAGTAGCGCCCTGCCCCTTTTTAAACTGGGGGGAACTGAATATACATATGTATATATATGTATTTTTCTTTTTTTTCCCCATTAATATTGAAGATTTTTTTTGGGGGGTGGGGGAGGGGGTTTCAGATTTGTATTAGATAGAATGAAACTCGCATTTTAAGTGATAGTTATAGTCAACTCTGTGAAATCCTCTGCACAAGAAGTTGAAATGTAAACCATGAAAATTGTCAATTAACAATTAATCTCATACAGTTAAATTTGACACATGTTTTTTAAGTAATCAATTTTCCAATGAATAAATATTTAAATTTCTTTGAGTAAAAAATAAATTATCTGTGGGCAGGAAGTGATGAATGTTCTTAAGCTACAGGAAAAAGTTATTGACAACAAACCAAAGCGGAAACTATCACTTTGTTTGTAAATGTTTAAATTTTTTATTGTACATATTTAAAAATTAATTTTAATCTTAGTTATTAAATAACTAAATATAATCAAGCAGTCTTGCATTGTTTGTTTTTTTTCATTGCAATTTTTGTGTTTCTAATTTATAGCCAGACCTTAAAAAATGAACTGTAAACAAAAGGATAATCTGCCAAACCCTTAGTCCCTAAATGTGCAGATTTTCACAGAGTTGACTGTATTTAGCTATCAAAACAAAATTGATGAACTGTTATGGTTGTTTATATGTGTGTTAAAGAATTGCTTCCAATTTACATGCATTAGAAGGCACCACGTTATCTAAATGGTATTATTTTGTCTTATATGCAGGGCTGTAACTACCGCCGGGGCCTCCAAGCCTGAGGGGCCCCAAACTGATGGTTAAAAAAACTATTTATTTTAGTTTCTTGTCTAACTTCCTAAAAAATGCTCAGCACCTAGATAAAAGTTAGTAATAAAAAAAAAAATAAGTGCTAGAGTGTTTTTGTGTGTCCGTCGATATACTCCATACGCTTTGCATGCAAAAGCAGCTCTAGAGCAGACAGCAGAATGTCGAGTCGAATGTGTCATGTCGCGTGAGCATGTTTGCTAATCCCACTGAAGCTAGTTTAAGGAAGAAAATATGAGCTTCTAATCAGTTGAATAACATAAAAAACATCTAAAAAATTCTAGAAAATCTTTCTTATCTGATAAAATCAAAATTTTTTTAAATCAAAATCCATCTTTCAAAAATTTTTAAACAGAAACATATGATACATAAACTCAAAAATGAACCTAAACAAAATGCTCTTTAAAGTATTTGATCAATCAGAAGTCCGTATTTTTCCCCTATGTTTCAGTGGGATCAGCAACAATTGTGTAGCTGCCAGGTTGCCCAATTCTACATTTTTTAGTCATTTTTGGGCTTATCATACTGTGTACATTTAAACATTGACGTGCAGAAAAAAAACTGTGCCTGGGGCATAGTTTGAATTTGCCCCAGCTGCAAGGGGCCATATTAGTTTGCCCTGGGGCCTCCAAGTCTATAGTTATGGCCCTGCTAATATGGCAATTTGTCTATTGTCGCTTATTAATAAATTGGGTTTTTTAAATTAATTTTTCTTTTTTTAAATTATATAAATTTTTTTAGTTATTAAAGTTTTATTTATTGTTATTTTCTTTTTAAAAATAATAGAAAATAACTTAGAAATATATGTTACTGGTATTCAAAAACAAGGCTTGTGCCAAACTGGCAGCAAACAAAAAAAAAAAAAAAAAAAAAAAAAAAAAAAAACCCAAATTAGGTGTTTGTCCAAATTAGTAAAACATTAATACAAAAACAAATAAAACAGTGAATAAAAAATCACATAGTAATGTTACAAACATGTGTCACGTCAAATGAATGAAACATTCACAATAACCCATTGTTGGCATTTAATCTTTCATATTTGGCAATAGTTTTTTGGTCAGTGGTATAATCATATGCTTTCAAACATGTGATCTCATTTGGTAACTTCATCATAATTATATTAATTAGGTGTACTAATACAGTTAAATTTTTCAATACTTTGAACAGTCGAAATTTATGGAATCAGTATTTTGGTAATTTTAAATTGATATTTGTTTTAATCTTTTCACCATGGGCGTAGGAAGGGGGGGTCCAGGGGGGTCCTGGACCCCCCTAGAATTCTGGCTGAACCCCCTAGAAATATTTTATAGTGAAAATACGACTATTTTTTAAAAAAATATTTAAAAGAGCAGTAGTACTAAAAATGACAAATAATAATAACAAAACCGAATAAAATGTAACTATTAGTTTTCTATGCCATTATTTAAGAGTGGGGGGGGGGGGGGGCACACTTAGTGTCTCATAAATGATAAACAACAACAGATATGCCAGATATGAGATTTATTCTTTTTGCTCTGGAACACAGAACGTCTCGATACTTTCATGCCTGAAGCTATAGCAGAGGAAGCGGGACGTAGCTACGATAAGGCAATTCTGGCTTTTCTTTTGTGCGGATTGTCCTTGATCTTGTTGGTACCAAAGAAAGTCTAGCTTTCCCCTATTCTGTCTAAATTCTAGGAAGTTACGAATAGAAATCAGATCCTCCCTACAAATCTCAAAGTCCTGTAGTCTCAAACACAGAGGAAGGAAGGTTATATTCCCTCCTCTGTAGTCTCAAAGATAGTAATCTAACTACACCGTTTTGCGTTGGCTAAAACATTATCTGTGAATTATTTGTACTTAGAACGGGTGGGCTACCAGCTACCATCACCCATATAAAGAGCATATAATTTTCAAGGGTATGATGCTTTTTCATTAATTCTGTTCAAAGATTTTATTTTATATGAAGGAAACTTTTATTGTTATTGTATACTTTTACCTAATCTTCATAAATATTTATCTAATTTTTCACTCCTAAATATGTTTTCGAAAGAGAGGGGTGATTGATAGATATCACTATCATAATTCCAATATATCTGCTTATCATTATATCTATCACTTCAGTTTTAGTCCCATACACGTATATTATGGTGCCGTTTGTGAGCTGTAAGAGATATCTCGTGACAGATTGTTCTGTATATACCTTTTTAAAAATATTTTATAATTTTATTGATATTAGATCATTTATAAGTTGAATTAAATTATTCCTTTACTCTCTTGTTATTTCCGAATTCTGCATATTCCGGCCTAGTTGGCTCGGATTTCTGGTTTCCGAGCCATGTAAGAAAGATTTTTGTGGCAATTTTTTCCTAAGTGGAGGAAGAAAACGAAAAATATTCCTTTGTTTTATTATCTTTTTATTTATTTATTTTTTTTTAAATAAGGTAAAACTTTTCTAATGCTCCTAAAAAACGGAAATTTCTATTTAGAGAACTTTTTCAAATCCCCCAATACTTCTGTAATATTTGTATGTTTTAATTTTTTTCTCTGAATTGCGTACCCTCCGAATAGTATCCGAATTCCAGAGTCTCAATGTGTTTGCTATTCAGAGGTTGTATTGTATATATGCAAAATAGCACAGCCAAAAGCTTCGTCTGGGGTAGCTTATAAGCCGTTGTTATTCATAAAATGAACAGTGTTGTTATGTTACATGTTCATACAGCATTATTTAGTAAATGTATAATGCATAAAAGCCGACGTAATGTAAAATACAAATAATCGTAATAAATTTAGCATTTATGGTATTTATCGTTTTCATAAAAACACCTCTCCTTCAGCCCCCCCCCCTCCCTCCTTTCCTCACCCTCCAAGAAGAAGAAAAAACAGAGAAATAGCAGTAGCAGTAATACAGGTATTGCATTTCTCCTATTTTTTTCTTTCATTAATTTTGCGTTCAAATAGAGGCTCTTGTTATGCAGAATTGAAACAGTTGAATGGGAAACATTTTATGCTGTTTATACTTTACCTTGCTTTTTACATACATTACTATTTTACATCATATCTTAATATTTTTATGCATCTTCTAAACTTTTAAATGGCTGTTGGCGTGTTTGTGTGTACGAGGGGAAGAGGGAGGGGTTAAACCTGAAATCCCACCCATGTTTTTACATGTCATATAAGACGCTGCCCTTATCCTCATCCCCAAGAATCATAGGGGCCGGCATCCCTAAATTTCTTACCTTTTTAGTGCAAAATTTTAAAGTTGAGTCTATGACTCATCCTCTTAAACCAACAACCTCATATTTTTCTTGGCATCCTAGGGACCTTTTTTAAGCATTTACCCAATCTTTTGTGCAGTTCTTTAGCATATTATTCTGACGAATAATTCATACTCTATGCTTAATTTTAACTAATTGTAGATCTAAGGCGCTATGCATTGAGACATTTAATGTTTTCATGTTGAGGTCGGGTTTTTAACTATCAAATCTGTATATTTTTTTTTGGGGGGGGGGGGCTCCCATTATTAATAATTTAGCCCCCTTATTTTTCTTAAACCTCCCTTAAAAATGGCCTGATTCACCATCTTTTTTTTACTATCAATTTCTTAGGCCCTGCAACTACTGCATAAACGACAAAAAAAAAAAAAAAAAAAAAAAAAAAAATCAGACTTTAGCTACCATCAATTTTGAATATTAATCACCTTCTTTAAAAATGATCTGCATTGCTTTCAATTTTCTTTGACAAAGTTTTAGTGTATTACTTTAATAACTACTGAAAACATTTTTATATCCAAAACTATACGCAAAATAAGTCCCTGGCCCCTTGAGGCCCGTTACAGGGCCTCTTGAAGTCTTTGCACCATAAGTTGTTATTAAATTGTCCCTTCTTAATCCAATCTTCATTTTTGGAACTTTTTTTCTTTCTCCCACGTTCTATATTCCAGTTAAAGTCCTGGACTACCTGTAGTCCTATAGGGTCCAGTTCAGGGACTTTGAATTTTTTATTCTTCATGCACTCCTTCATTTTCTCACCTTCTCAGAGCATTATTTTAAGTTGCACTTTTGACTTTTCTTCCAGGACAAACACCCTCATATTTATATTGGGGCCCTAGGGGCTTTTTCAAAGCATTTACTCATTTTTTATATACAGTAGACTCCCTCAAATCCGCACTCCTAAAATCCGCAACTCTCTAAAATCCGCACATATTTTACGGATGTAAACAATGAAACATTCAATTCAGATCTAGGTGCAAAAATTGGTTTTTTTCAGTTTTATATCGATTCCATACATTTTTTAATTTATAATTTTTGTTAAGGTTATTGAATTCATGTTTTTTCATGAAGAAAGAATAATTTATTTTTTAAAAACATAAAGATATTGCTAATATCATTGGTAATCACAATCTTACCACATATATTTATGTATTAATCAAGCTTTTTTGGTTATTAAGTCTGGCTAAACCGGAAATAAAGTTTCATTATCCTGATGTGAATTAGATATATACCTTTATGAGGCAAGTTTCATTGAATAGTTTAGGAAAAACACATTTTCTCTTTTATAATGAATATTTAATTGTACATTATTGATTATTAACTTAATCTTTCCTTTTAGTATTTTAATCATTTTTAAAAATATCTAAATTTTTATTATTTTAGTTTATTACTTATTTTAATATTTCAGTATATTGTATGCATTCATTATACTTTTGATTTCATTATGAATTACATTCAAATTATTTTTTTTAATGTAAACAAATCAATGACCAGAAATCCGCAAAATTCTAAAATCCGCAAAACCTCTGGTCCCAAGCTGTGCGGATTTAAGGGAGTCTACTGTATTTCTTTAAAATAATATTTTAACGAATAATTCAAATTCCATACTTAATTTTGATTAATTGTAGATATAAAGAGTAAAATAATAGGGTTCCATGTTAGAGCCCTTCTTTTAACTATCAGGTGGCTCCTTTTGGTCCCCTTGTTTTAACTCCCTTAAAAATGGTCCAATTGACATCCGATATCATTTTTTTTTTTTTCAATAATTTTTTAGATCATCCAGCTACTACATGAAAGTCAAGAAAAATTTGAAGGTAATTTTAATTAAGAGATTTCAGTCGTTTATTAAATATATTGTTAATGTTAAAAGAAATTTGTGAAAAATAGCAAGAAGGAAAACCTTCAACCGTTTTGAGGAGCATTCATTAATTTAGTTCTAAAGGTATAATTTCAATGGGATTTGGCTCATTCAACTTGGATAACAATTCGGCAGATGACAATTATAAAATTTTATGTTAGCTTCAGTTAATAGCTTTTTCGAACATTAATGGGGCATTATTTTTTCGTATTTTACGGGCTTGATTTTTACGAAACACCAGCCGAACTCTTCCAGTGCAATCCGCTTTCGGTTGTGGGGTTCCAGATCCTATAGTTTCGTTCCTTTTGGGAACACACTAGTCGCTGTGGAAATTAATAAGATGCCTGAATTTAAGTTCGTTTTAAAGATTTTCAAATGGTAAAAAAACATTCAAAATTGATTTTTGTTTAAGATCATTATAACGGGCCCCGCTCAACGCTGGGCGGGTCAGCTAGTCTATATTATAAAGCAGAAATGTGTCTATACGTAAGTGGCAACAGCAGGCAATTAAATTCCAATTTTACTGTAATTTTTTTAACTTTTAAACACTGCATATTTTCAATTTTTATGCCGTTTAATGAGAAAAAAATGTACAGTAAACTCCTGTCTAAGGCTGAATCCATCGAAATCGAGAAACTTTTCCGCAGTAGACAGTATTCCACCTAAGACAAATTTAAGTCTATG
Source organism: Maratus speculifer (assembly GCA_964019185.1). NCBI lineage: Eukaryota > Metazoa > Arthropoda > Arachnida > Araneae > Salticidae > Maratus > Maratus speculifer. The sequence goes on from CAXHSM010000742.1 coordinate 40,430, forward strand.
TATATAGATTCGCAGGGCTTAAAAATCTTTCCGAGTTAGAAAGATTTCTTTCTTACACAGAGTCGGAATTACAGAGTGTTTGCTGTACTTACAAATGTAATTTATTTCAAAATTGTATTGTAATTTATTCAAAAATTGCATTGCAATTAACTTTTTTCTTATCCATTTGGAAAATGGTTGTTGTTATCAGCCGAGTACACTCAATATATATATATATGAATCCTTATGATGTCCGCATTTATGGAATACTTACGATGGCAAAAAAAAAAAAGTATTAAAAACTACAAAAAAATAATAACTCAAAAACAAATTAAGATACAAGTTTCGAACAAATAGCATTTAAAAGTATTTTTTTTTCCTCTACGACGGTGTAAAAATTGAAAAATGTACGATATTTCTAACTTTACAAATTTGCAGTACAAAAAATTGTAAAACTGAAATTTCATTTAAAATTTGTAAGTGTTACCATTTGCAGAAGGAGATAAAACAAAATTTTTCAACAAAATTTACAATTCAGATGTATGTAACATTTATTTTATTTTAAAATTTTATGCAATAAGTATTGGTGAAAATTTTGGAGAAAAATCGGTTTGCAAGTGGCGTTGTGATAATGAATTTTATACAATTTCCAGGCAGGGGGGGGGGGGGGGGGACATGAGAGCATTGAAGAAAAAAAGCATATTGAATCATCTAATTATTCTATTTCGGTTTAATTTTCAGATTTGTAATAAGTCAAATATTTTTACTATTTTGGGCATATTAAAAAACGATTAGACTTCAGTATGATTTTTTTTCTTTCTCCTCCATTTGAAAGATTTATTTAAAAAAAAAAAAAAAAAAAAAAAAAAAAAACTTTATGTGTAGTGATAAAAAAAAAGTATAAAATAGAAGAAAGTTCTGTCTGACTAGTTTCATTGATTATTTAAAATTATTTAGTCGATTATTTAAAAAAACCAGTACCCACAGGAATGTATCAATAGGGGAGTTTTCTGTTGAGTGTTATTAGTTTTAATTAGGGATGCACCGAATAGTGATTTTTACCGAATGCCGAACCGAATATTCTGCTAGCCGAATAGTAATTGTTGGACCGAATAACCGAACATTCGGCTTCAAAATATTTTTACATTTCAAAGTTTAAAAGTATTAAAATGTTGTTTTTTAAAACAATTTTACATAATAAAAGAAACTTTCATTTTGATAAATTAATAAGAGCTTTTTATAAGAGCATTTAGTATTAAAAAAAACCTGCTTGAGTTATTTAAGAAGCACAATTATGAGACTTTTTTAATTAATAAAATTTTTAATTTCATGGTTTCTTCTACGAATTAAAACCAACATTTTAAAATCAGAAGAAATGATGAAAAAATGGTCAAAGAAAATCTTTACAGCCTCATAATTGTCCTTTTTAAATAACTCAAAGCAGATTTTTTTTCAATACAAAGTACAAATACTTTCAACTTAATTCTGAATAAAGGAATGTTTAGCTCATAGTTCTTTTGTTGTGAATGGTGGCATTTTCCACCCTTCCTATCAAATCATATTTTGCAGAAATCAAAGCATGCGAGTTGAAAATATAGTTATAGTATCATATTTATTGTTAAAACAACAAGCGAAAACATAAGTTTGACCTAGAGTGAGATGGAATACAATGTACTTATGACTCAATAAGTTGATTATGATTATGGTTTCATGAACAAAAATTGTTTGCCTTGATAGCTATTGCTAATCTCAAAAGTTTTTCTTTCTTGTATAAGGACTTTTATTAGGGAAAAGCAAGAAACAGATTATTTACTAAACAAAATTTAGGAACTTGCATCTGCACTACATTTATTCCTAAGCAGAATCCTCATAAATCACTATTTTAATCCTTCTCATGGTTATACTTTCCACTAGCAAATAAATAATGTAAAAACATTCTATTTTATTCAAATATGATTTTCTTTCTAATTATTTTAAATATATATATATAAATTGACAGTTAAAAGTAGAAATTGCGGTAAGTTTTTAAAAATGTGTTTTAAAAGATTTTATCAAGTTTTGGATTCAGCCGAATACTTTGATATTCGGCCAAACCGAATATTCGGCAGGCCGAATAGTTTCATATTCTGCTTAACCGAATAGTTTGATATTCGGCCTTACCGAATATTCGGTAACATGACCGAATGCCGAATATTCGGTAACATGACCGAATGCCGAATATTCGGTGCATCCCTAGTTTTAGTAAAAATGTTTACTTTTATCGTTTGGAAATTATCAAAGACTTGACACCATGGCCCCCCCTAGAAAAATTAAGTAGTTACGCCCATGCTTTTCACTGATGCAAACTGATATATATGTAAACTAAGTTGCTGGTTTCACTACAGAAGCTTTTTGCAAATTAACATGCAACATTTTGCTAAGTAGAAAACTTCATTAAATGGAAGTTCTACTGTATAATGCAGTTGTTTCTCAATGACAACTTTTTTACAAGAAGAGAGTAAAATTTTCTTGCATTTCGTTGAAGGGTCTACTTTTCTGATTGCAAAATATTTACATAAAATAGTTATTTGGGATATTCAATTTTAGATTAATATTATTAGAAAATGTAACAAAAGTTTTACTGTTTAGATTTTTAGATTAAAAAAGTGGCCACTAATTTGAACAAAGTGGCCATTTTTAAAACTGGTACTACATATGACACTCATGAACTTTCTTGTTTTGCCCTTTAATACCAGGCTTTTTTTCATGTATATATTTTATTAAGCTATTGTATAGCTTTTATCGCAGGCTTTGAGTGCGGCGACAGATTCAAGAAATTCCGTAACGAGAAAAAAACCTAACACTACGGCTAACTTTGTTTCAATTTAGCAGAGTTCGGCACGGTATTCTTCGGTAAACTTCGGTAGACATTGACGCGGTATTTTTTTTTTTACACGGAACTTCGATAAATACTATTTATAAAATTTGAAACATGTTTGGTGTATATTTTGGGGAAGGTTACCACATTCCCTTCTTTGGGGGGGGGGGGGAACTTGTGTGATACATCGTTCTAAAGCTCTGTGACTATTCATGTGAATGCCCCCCCCCCCATCATGTGACATATCTTTCAAAAGGCCTTAAACTGCTTATTCATATTTTGAACGTCCGGTGCGTCATTCCCCCTCTCTGCGCCCCCAGGGGGGGCAATTTCTAAATTTGTATGTACACCCATCATGTGGCATATCGTTTAAAAGAGCTGTAACTGCTCATTTCAATTATGCATGTTTGGGGCGCTGCACCCCAATCGTCATGTAATGTTCTTTTATTTCAAAAGAGATGAAATTGCTAGTCCAGCTGCTTGCAAAATTTGTCCTGTATATAGACAAAGTGCTGTTTCAGATAACACAGTTCGAAAGTGATTTGGAAATTTTAGTCTCGAGGATGATGCTCGATCTGGAAGATGAATAAAAGAAGTGCTCTTAAAATAATCACTAGTAATTCACATTATGCACTCTATAATCTCTCACATTGATTAAATATTCCAAAAAGTACAATACATGATCATTCAAAGAAGATTAATAAAAACTACCGAACCAAATCGTTTGAAATTTAAAATATATAAATATTACATAATTTTGTTGAGCCATTTCAAATTTTATGAAAATTAGATGCATGGTTCAATTAGATGCATAGACAATCAAAAGTATTCCAATACAGTACGGTCAATAGAAAAAAATTTCAAGTGCATTTTAATGTTACACTGTTTTGAACATAATAAAATTGATAAGTACCCGTGAAGTGTATACTATAATAGTCTGTACAATTTTTGGTACAAAGAATGTTTGTTAATAACTTACAGGGCCCCACAGCAGTATTTCATTACATAATGGCATAGGGAGAACATTGTTTGGTGCGCGTTTTAAATGTATTAAACTAGGGGTGCACAACCTTTTTAACCCTTTCCGGCACACTGTGCCCGGTCTGGGATACTTAAATTTTATTCCAAACTTGCAAACGGCACCAATAAAATTTTAGTAAAAATTTCCTTTTATAATAAAAGCTTAAATTAAGGAATTCAAAATATCTAAAAAATTCGTTTGTGAATTCTGGTGTCAGTCGATAATTTCTCATTTTTCATCAGATTTTGCCCGTGCCGGAAAGAGTTACGAGAAGAGCCACTTCTAAATATGTCTGGGTAATCGAGGGCCACATCAATAACACAGAGTGAATTCGATTTTGACAAGGGGATCTGTAGTCTATAATAGGATAAAAAATATGGTTTCAAAGGACAATGGTGATGGGATTCCATCAACAGATGGTTTTCTCATCGCCTCCTATACCCATTTATTCATTAATTCATTCACTCATAATTTATTTTAATATTTATTTATTTATTATTTCATAATAACCATATCCAATAAATATTAACTTACCTTTCAAATCCTTTCCGGCCATTATCAACTTCATAGCATTCAATAATCCATTTAACTTCAATAGCCTTCTGTAATTTCTGTCATGGACTCAATCTTTAATTTCAAATGACATCGACAATAACTTATCTCCGACTAATCATATTTTTCCGTAACGATATTTTCCCCACCAGATGGCGACTTGGAATATCGTAACATTAATCGAATCTTTCATCCGTTTTACCGAATCGATTTTTCGATTCATACACACGTCGTTTTCTCATTGGCTCGTTTCGTGTGCATTGCTCGCAAATGATGTTTTCAATCCGGCTAGCTTAGTATAAATACACGATGTAGATTTCTAATCTTCGCCACTTTTATCTTCCTACAAATGGAAGGTTTTCAAGTAACTGCATTGAAGCTGGTCTTCAATCTGGATGTATATTTAGTTATACTTGTTTTTAATTAGTTTATTTTTAATTGTTTTTAACCTACATACTGATGTCAACTGTAAGCTCAACTATCAATATGTTCACCTGTGCTCATGTGATGGAGTTCGCCGTATAAAGTCTTCTGTAAAGCTGAATCTACTCCTCAAAGTAATAAATAAATACTTTTAGTTTTATTTTTGACTTTTGTTTACTGTTAATGAGATCGACACTTATTCTGCTCAATCACATTTTTGACTTCCAAGATTATGTTAGGTGCCAGCAAAAGCTCCACATGTGCTAATCTGCTAATGTAAGGACATTTTTCAGCATATATAGACCTCTAAAGGCTATATTACGCACATTAAGGGGTTATGGGCGGAAGCCTAACCCTGGAAGCCATTTTGAGCAGATCGATCTCGGCAGGCAAGAGTGAAATGTTGTGTTTTGAAAAATTCTGGATTACGTTTAATGATTTCTTCTTTGTGAAAAACTGAAATTTTTTTTGCCAGACTGTATAATTTCAAGAACTTTATTCATATTTTTAAAGAATTTTGTTCATATTTTTCAAGAACTTTATTTTATTTCTGCCGAACTTTAGTTTACAGAACTGTTTACTTATATTTTGAAGAAGTTTTGATTTATTTCTTTGCTAAATTTTTCTGATTTACAGAATGAATTAATTACACTTATATTATTTTATGCTTCAATTATGCTTTTACAATAGACTATTTTTGAGTTTTGTTGAACTTTATTCTATTTTGAAAATTTTTTTGAGAAGTTTGACTTGGCTTTTAACAGAGAACCGACGAAAGTACCCGTGTTGGGGGCGAGGGGGGGGGGGGGCGGTAACACTTAAAATTTTTTTTGCTTGAAAATTTATCCTGAGAAATTTTTTTAAAAATGGCCACTAATACTATTGATAAATTGAGTACAAGAAATTATGCCACATGGGCTTGCGACATGAAGTATTTATTGATGGAAAAAGGCCTATGGGATATAATATATTTAAAGCAAGAAACACCAGTTTTAAGTGACAGTGTTACTGCCGATATGGTCAATCAATTTACTTCCCGTGCAAACAAAGCTCTTTCATTAATTTACTTGAATATACAGCCTGAATTTAAAAGGTTGATAGAAGATTGTCAAGAGCCTGTTGAAGCATGGAGAAGGTTACACAAAAATTTTCATCCTGACTCACGCACCCATCATATGACCTTGTTCAATGAACTTATGGAAGAAAGGATACGATATGGAGAGTCTTAACTTATTCGCCACTCGTTTAAAGAAGATTTACTCCGAAATAAAGCTCATAGATGCAAATTTTTCCGAATGTTACCTGACCTACCAATTCTTACGATTTTTACCAACCAGTTTCGACAATCTTGTCCAACAGGTCTTATCCAAACCTGAGGCATCCTTTAAGTTTGATGTCATCGTGGATGAATTGGTGGCTGAAGAAACAAGGCAGAAGCTACGTGATCGGGACAGTGCCAAACAAATCAGCGTCTCCACTACTGCTAAAGTGAATAAGTCCTTTAAGAGCAAACCTCGCTTTAAGAAATCTCAACAGAGGAAATGTTGGAGATGTGGGAAGTTGGGACACATCCAAGTCAACTGCTACGCCAGATCACCTGATCGCCAGTTCCGTCATCCTTCGCCTTCTTCCAGATCCAGACGTCCGTATTCTTCCAGTGGATTCAGTTCCCGAGGTCGACATTTTCAAAGGTCTCCCGAGAGATGCCAGAGTGACTCATCATGCCCATCTGACGACTTCGACTGTGGTTCCCGAAACTCATAACCTGCTTCCAGACGCTCCAGAGATAGACGCAAGACTCCCAGACAGACTGCCAGACGACCCTCTCCTCATTTTTCCAGTTGCAGAAGCGGTGGCTCTCGCACGAAACTGTCAGATAGTTCATGTAAGTCGAATCTTTTTGTTTCACATTCTAGTCTTAGTAGTGTTGTAAATGATTCGGATTGGATATTTGACAGTGGTGCAAGTCACCACATTTGTAATAATAGAAAATTGTTTTCTAAATTTGAAGAGTTAAATGATGAAATGTCTGTTGCTGTTAAAAATGTATTGTTTCCTATTAAGGGCAAAGGGGAAGTCAAACTATGTTTTGGTCAGAGTTTTTACCTTGTGTAATGTAATGTATTCTGACCAATTACGTAGAAATTTAATTTCGGGTCCCCAGTTGGACCTTAATGGTTTAACTTTTAAAGGAAACAATGGTGAGGTAGAGATCTGTCGGGGGGGGGGGGGGGGGCGAGTACTTATTCAGTGCATTTTTAAAAGACCGAATTTACAGGTTATATCCTAAAATTCCAGTTTCTAAGGGTAAATCAGTGAAATTTGAAACCTCTGCTGTTAAACATGCTGAGAAAATGTTACTGTGGCACAAAAAGTTTGGACATATTAGCCCTTCTTTAATTGCGCATACTAGCCGTAAGCAGGGGGTACGAGGATTACCTAATTTAAAAGAAACTACTTTGTTTTGTGAGGCCTGTAAATTCGGCAAACTTAAGAACATTTCCCATAAGCATAACAAAAATATTTGTTCTAATAATCCACTTGAGTTGCTGTATGCAGATTTGTGGGGTCCCTGTCGCATAGAAGGTAGAGGTGGTGAAAGGTACTTTTTATCAATTATCGACGACTTTTCCCGCCGTGTGTCAGTCTACCTCTTAAGGCTTAAATCCGACACCTTTGATGTCGTGAGAAAGCACATTTTGAGGGCTGAAAACTACTTGAACAAAAGGGTTAAAAGTTTCAAGACGGACAATGGCGGGGAATTCGATAGTATTTCTTTTAGAAATTTCTTTGAAGAAAAAGGTATACACCACGAATTTACCAACACGTATACTCCACAACAAAACGGGGTGGCAGAACGTTTCATGGCAACTGCGGCTGATGGAATAAGAACGTTGCTTATTGACAGTAACTTAGACCCAAAATTTTGGCCAGAGGCACTTAAATATTTTGCCTATTCATGGAACAGAATTTGTTCAAAGCTGTTAGGAAAGACTCCATTTGAGCTTTACGGGAATAGAAAGCCGTCTGTTAGGCACTTAAAGCCCTTTGGGACTGAAGCCTATGTTAAATCGCCGAAGCAAAGGACATAGAAACTCGAAGCTCGTGCAAGAAAGGGAATCCTTGTGGCAGGGTTCGTAAATATCATGATATTTTCGAAAATATCGAAAATATCTGATATTTTGATATATATCTGATATTTTCGATATATATCCGATATTTTCAAAATTTTCAGCTTATTGATTACAAATATTTTTTGATTTAATATAAATTAAAATTTTAATCATATTACAGTTAACATGAAAACATAAACCAATATTCTAAATCTTTTTTTTTTCCTTTGTAAATTTGATGATTAAATAAATGAAGACAAACAATTTTTTGTGATGTTCAACAAATTACCTTTTCACTCATCAAAACACAAAATACAGAATTCAGTTTCAAGTTTTAAAAAAATTTATTTTTAAAGAACAAGTTTCAAGATACAAAATAATAATAATAATAATAATAAATAAAAAATAAATTATTTTTTTCTATTGAAGAATTTAAACATGAATGTAAGCTTGTCAGCTTTTTCATTCCCTAACCTATTCCGGAGTTTAGACTGAACTAAACCGAAACTGGAAAAGATTCTTTCTAATCCAGCTGTTGAAGGAGAAGCTGTAAACAACTGATTAGTTAAGTTGGACATTTTTTCTTTTATGGGCTGCTCCAATTTAATATTGTCCCACCAAATTATTGGTTCAACCTTTATATATTCAGTTTCAAACATAAAACTTGGAAAAGGAGATTTCTTTGCTAAAAATGTCATTGCCAGGGGCAAAAGTTCTTTGTCTACTGAACGCAAGAAATTAAAAGCACTATGCTTTTGATCTTCAGTTAATTTTTTCCCACAGTATCTGTGGGTTTATTCTTGGCATAGTGATTGCAATAAAAACTTTAATAAAATTTTTAAGCTTTATATCATTTAAATATAATATCAACAAGAACAAAATAATGACAGCACAGCAAAGACTTGCAACATATGTAAAATTTTGTTCTTAAAACATGTCTATTCTATGCGGTGCGCGGAAAAAAAGTCAACGGAAAAAACGTCAACGGAAAAAAGGGCAACGGAAAAAAGGGCAACGGAAAAAACGTCAACGGAAAAAAAGGCAACGGAAAAAAGGGCAACAGGTAAAAGCTTATGTATAAAGACAGTAACTTTCATATCTTTATGTAAACTTTGACCAAAAACATTCTTTAAGTGACGAAAAAGGGGCAGGGGCAAACGTGAAAAAAAAAATACAGGTATATATATTTTAATAGGGTGGAAAAAAGACACAAAAAAATTGTTGTCTTGATATTTAGAATGTTCAGACGGATAACAAAAAAAGAGTCGAAATTTAAAAATTTGGTACACGAAAACTCAATTTGGCAACATGCAGCATAAACCATTTAAAATAAAATTTAAAATATAACGAAATTTGTTATGGTGGTTCTATTAATAAAAATAATTACAAGGCAAGACAGAGACAAGGTTGGAAGAAAATCACGGAAAACTCTGAACGATTTGGCCAACGGGTGCGATTGGGTTCGAACCCAGCACCACCCGTCTACTAGCTTCGAGAGCACAACCTCTTAGTCACTGGTGGGGCGGATTTGACAAAGGGGGACTTCTTTAGAAACCATAAAGTCGAATAATAGTTTCATTTTTCGATAAATGCAGGTGGCCTTCCAGAAAATGCGGTCCAATATGGTGTTTTCGACAGAATTTTCGCACACGAAAGCCTGATAAAGGTCATCGTGAGAAAACACAACCTTATAACAAAATGCAATTCACTTGTCGAAAAATGAAATAATATGTTTATACATACATTTTTTTATTCAATTATTATTATTATTATTATTATTACTATAATCAATAAAATCACCATAACAAATTTCCTTATTTTTTAAATTTTAATTTAAGTGGTTTATGCTGCTGTATCTAAAATTGAGTTTTCTTGTGCCAAATCTCCACATTTCGACTCATTTCTGTTATCCCCCTTAACTTTATTAGAATAACATAATTAAATATGAAGAGAACAAAAAAAAAAAAAAAAAAAAAAAAAAAAGTCATTTTTTTCCATTCTATTTAAAATATATTTGTACCATTTTTTTTTTTCATTGCCTGTTTTAAACTTTTTTCTCACTCCAAAGAATGTCCTTGGTCAAAGTTTGCATAAATATATGAAAGTTGCTGTTTTTTTTTTATACATAAGCTATTCATCAATCGAGTTGAAATAACCGATACACGTGTACTAACCGATACACTTGTATGCTTACTTGAAACATAAAATCGGTATTCTATAACTTAAGATGCCTCCATTAATAACTAATGTATATCAACTTTCGATTTATTAAAAAACTGGCATTTATTACTATTATTTATTGTTGCCGTTTTTATCTGTTGACCTTTTTTCCGTTGCCCTTTTTTCCGTTGACGTTTTTTCCGTTGCCTTTTTTTCCGTTGACGTTTTTTCCGTTGCCTTTTTTTCCGTTGACCTTTTTTCCTAAATTCATTCTATGCCTACACATTACACTGCCTGATTGACTATTGAGCAATTCAGATTAGCCAATCATCACCCCTTTTTCCAATTCTAGCAGGTGCAATCTAAAAATAGTTTTTGGAGGTGGGGGATATTTTGTAAGCATGTTTTTAATATTTTAGTTATTTACAGATGGGTTAATTTTTAATAACAATTGAAGAGCTCATTTAGACTTTTGTTGACTAAAAATATTTTGAAAATAAAAATTAAATATATGAAAATATCAAGAATCATGATACACTGGTGTCCAAAAGTTAAGCATAATTGGTAATTAAGTAATTATTTTTAAGTAATGAAAGAAATATGAATCGGAATGTGCTGAAACTTCAGGTGTGTAAACAAAATAGTACGCGTTACATATTTTCGCGAAGAGTTTTCCCCGAAATCGAACAGGGGACCGTCAACAAATTGAAAAAGAACGAAGATCTTTTGGATAACCCTGTCAAAATTAATGTAGCAAAAGCGTTCAAACTGCACATTATGATTAATTGGCTTATTGTAATGTACTGTGTTGATTTTTACAAGGATAGCATGTATACTCGTAGAGAAATTGAGGTTTTTATAAAAACAGTCCTAAATTTTTCCAAGTTTTTTGCTTATAATTTGCAGAGTTCTTATTATAAAATAATGTTCTTTTCTGAAAATATGACAAACATCATTGTACACAATACCCTGTCATCAGAATTTAAAAATAATAAAAATTGTATGAAAAATGAGTATGTTTAGTAAATAATTTTTCATTGCGCATGCGTCAACGATATCAAAATGTCATTTGCATATTGTGTTAGCTAAATGTATAGAGCAACTTCTGTAAAAGTTTCAAAAACATAGCTTGAAAATTCTGAAAATGGGAGCCTATAGAATCAACTCAAAATCCTTTATTCCCTAAATGAAGCAAAAAGATGAGGGGCTGTATCCATATTCCATTGTTTAGTGCCTACACAATACTGCACGTACAACTATATTTAGGTAAAACCCCTGATTTTTTTGCTTCCTTTAGGAATAACGGATTTTGAGTTGATACTATAGGCTCCCATTTTCAGAATTTTCAAGCTATGTTTTTGAAACTTTTACAGAAGTTGCTCTATACATTTAGCTAACACAATATGCAAATGACATTTTGATATCGCTGACGCATGCACAATGAAAAATTATTTACTAAACATACTCATTTTTCATACAATTTTTATTATTTTTAAATTCTGATGACAGGGTATTGTGTACAATGATGTTTGTCATATTTTCAGAAAAGAACATTATTTTATAATAAGAACTCTGCAAATTATAAGCAAAAAACTTGGAAAAATTTAGGACTGTTTTTATAAAAACCTTAATTTCTCTACGAGTATACATGCTATCCTAGTAAAAATCAACACAGTACATTACAATAAGCCAATTAATCATAACGTGCAGTTTGAACGCTTTTGCTACATTAGTTTTGACAGGGTTATCCAAAAGATCTTCGTTCTTTTTCAATTTGTTGACGGTCCCCTGTTCGATTTCGGGGAAAACTCTTCGCGAAAATATGTGACGCGTACTATTTTGTTTACACACCTGGAGTTTCAGCACATTCCGATTCATATTTCTTTCATTACTTAAAAATAATTACTTAATTACCAATTATGCTTAACTTTTGGACACCAGTGTATTTTGAAAATAAATATCAAATATAAAAATATCGAAAATATCAAAAAGCTTGATATTTTGAAAATAAATATCGGATATATATCATGATATATATCATGATATATATCCATTGATATATATCACCGAACCCTGCCTTGTGGGATATGCTTTCCGCACGAGGGGTTACCGTATTTGGATTCCTGAGACAGATGAAATAGTTGAGTCCTCTAATGTTTGCTTTAACGAAAGTTCTGTTGGTCTTAAGCGCAGTGTAGCTGTGCTGGGCACCGATGATTATGCCCTCTTTTCTCCCAAGGCCGCGGTCAATCGAGATGATGCTGTCGAAGATGAACCTGAGGTCATCCCAGGTCCTTCCAGCAGTTCTCAAGTTTACCCACTTGGGGGGGAGGGGGACATTAATTCGGGGTCCAGTACCAGTAGCATTCCAACTATTCCCTTACGTGAAGATGTTAGTTGGATAAGAAAGCCTGTAAAACCTAAGAAGGAAAACAGAACAGACGTTTATTACTACGGGCTAGGAAAAACCAACATTTTACGTTCCTTGAACGAAGTTCGTAAATATTGTCAGGACAACATTTTATTCAAGCCTGAAATTTTTTATTTTAAAGGATTTAATTCCTATTGCGGTATTATTTCTATTCCCGTGGAGTCTGAAACAACAGAAAGTGAGGACGAGAGTTTAAGTGAGTCAAATTTTTCACGTTTTTCAGCATGACTAGCAGTTAACTCTGATACCCCCCGTACATTTAAACAAGCATGCAAATCGGAACAGAGCTCGATCTGGTGGGAAGCAATGATGCGAGAAATGCAGGTAATGAGAGACCATGGGGTTTGGCATTTGGCTGAGTTACCAGCACATGTTACGCCAGTAGGTTGCCGGTGGGTTTACATGACAAAACGGGATGAAAATGGACGGATAGCCAGGCACAAGGCGAGGCTTGTTGCCCAAGGGTTCAAGCAAATAAAGGGCGAGTCCTATGAAGAGACTTTCAGCCCTGTTGTGAACTTTGGCGTTATCCGATTCTTTTTCTCCCTTCTTGTATCGTGTAGCGGGTGGTCACACACTCAGTGTGACATGACCTGCGCCTACCTGTATGCACCACTGAGTGAAGATGTGTATATGCAACAACCACCCGGATTCTCTGAACCAGGCAAAGAGCATCTATATTGCAAACTAGATCGTGCTTTGTACGGATTGCACCAGAGTGGTAGAGAATGGTTTACAGAAATACATAAAACTTTATTAGACATTGGTTTTAAGAAATTATCATCCTGTAATTGTGTATATATTTTTAATTCTAATATTTTATTACTTTTATACGTAGATGACATTGTGATCTTTGGGAAAACTAAAAAGCTTATACACAATATTTTACTTAAACTAAAAGCTAGGTTTGATATAAAAGAACTTGGAACGACAAAAAGACTACTTGGTGTTGAATTTGAGGATACTCCGGCAGGAGTTGTGATTCACCAGAAAAGCTACATCCAAGATGTATGTAATAGGTTTAGTTCTTTTAAAGTTCCTGTTTCTTCATTACCTATAAATAAAGGTATAATTTTCTCAAGATCCAGTTGTCCCATATTTGATGCTGAAATAAAGGAAATGTCACATATGCCCTATCGTAATTTACTGGATTGCCTTGCCTTTGTGGCTAACCGTACTCGACCTGACCTTTGCTATGCCGTGAATGTTTTAAGTCAGTTCCAAGCAAACCCTGGTATAGTTCACTGGGACGGGTTACTTAGATTGCTGGGATATTTAAAAGCAACTATGCATTACAAGCTGAAACTCTCGTGCAGATCTAATGATCTCGCAATTTTTACTGATGCTGACTTCGCGGCTAACCGCGATGACCGGACTTCGATCGGCGGTCAAATAGTCATGCTTGACGAAGCTCCTGTCGATTGGCGCACTTTTAAACAAAAGTGCGTTTCTTTATCGACTATGGAGTCTGAATTCGTCGCAATGACTGAGGCCGTCAAGAACCTGGTCTGGTTTGACCGGATATGCCGCGAATGTGTACAGGAAGGGATCATACCTGTACTAGGGAGGACAGCTGTAATGAATGCAGATAATCAAGCCGCAATCGACTTTGTCAAATCCCCAGTAGAAAATTACAAGTCAAAGCATATTGATGTAAAACTCTTTTTTATAAGAGATCTTTTCAATAGGGGGGAATTTTTACTTAATCACGTGCGTAGCAGGTCAAACTTGGCAGATATTTTTACCAAACCATTGTCTAAATATGAAATACTTAACTTTATAAAGATTCTGTTTCTAAGTGATGATGTAAAATAGTTTTAAATCCATATTATATATAAATTTTTCATGTATTTCATATTTAATTTTTTTATATAACATACCTAATTTAAGCTGGTATTTTTTTTTTTTAACATGTCAAGCTTTTTGTAACTACACTATTACTTTAAAAAAAGTAAATTAAGTTTAAAAAGATAAGTGTAGACATCTGCTATTGTTACTGTTAACTAACCAGTATAATTATTCAGTATAGATAACCAGCTATCTTGATCATTTCATAAAGTTTTGCATTGTTAAACAATGCTCCAGTGTTAAAAATATTTTTAAAATGATTTCTTTTTAAACCAACAGCTTTTAATTTGTAAAGAAATCTTATTTTTAAAGTGTTTGTACTTGTGTTTATACAATTTTTGTTTATGTGTATATAATTTATTTCTGTTTGTTCATTCTAGGCATCTAGGGCCAACAGCCATTCTTTGTGAGTGAATGTATTCCAGGTACCGGAAGATTGTCAGGAGTATAAATGAGTCCCTAATTCATATAATGAATTTGAATGTTAGAATTTTTTGAAAGAGCCGTTGTGTTGCCCCTTAGGACTAGATGCCTGGAGTTCAAGATTATAATTAGGGATGCACCGAATATTCGGTATCTATTCGGTATTCGGCCTATTCGGCCATGTTACCGAATATTCGATTACGCCGAATATTAAACTATTCGGTTGAGCCGAATATGAAACTATTCGGCCTGCCGAATATTCGGTATGGCCGAATATCAAAGTATTCGGCCGAATTCAATACTTAATAAAAACTTTTCACTATTTCTACTTTTAACTGTCAATTTTTTAATTTATATTTAAAACAATTAGAAACAAAATCATTTTTAAATAAAATAGAATGTTTTTACATTATTTATTTGCTGTTTGTAAAGTATAACTTAAGAAAATTAAACATGAGAAGGATTAAAATGGTGATTTTTTAGGATTCTCCTTAGGAATAAATTATATGCAGATATAAGTTTATAAATTTTGTTTAGTAAATAATCTGTTTCTTGCTTTCTCCCAAATAAAAGTCCTTTAAAAGAAAAAAAACAACTTTTGAGATTAGTAATAGCTATCAAGGCAGACAATTTTTGTTCATGAAACCATAATCATAATCAACTTATTGAGTCACAAGTACATTGTATTTCATCTCACTCTAGGTCAAAACTTGAATGTTCGTTTATTACATTAACAATAAATAAGATAACATATTTTCAACTCACATTTTTTGATTTCTGTAAAATATGATATGATGGGAAGGGTGGAAAATACCACCATTCATAAGAAAAGAACTATGAGCCAAACATGCCTTTATTCAAGATTAAGTTGAAAGTATTTGTAATTTATATTGAAAAAAATTTGCCTCGAGTTATTTAAAAAAGGACAATTATCAGACTGTAAAATTTTTCTTCGGCCATTTTTTCATTATTTGATTTTAAAATGTTTGTTTTGATTCGTAGAAAATTTTATTAATTAAAGTTTCATAATTGTGCTTCTTAAATAACTCAAGGCAGATTTTTTTTCAATACTAAATGTTCTTATAAAAAGCTCTTGTTTATCAAAATGTAAGTTTCTTTTATTAAATATTATGTAAAACTGTTTTAAAAAGTAACATTTTAATACCTTTAAATTTTAAAATATAAAAAGAATTTGAAAAGCCGAATATTCGGTATTCGGCGCAACAATTACTATTCGGCTAGCCGAATATTCGGCATTCGGTATTCGGCCAAAATCACTATTCGGTGCATCCCTAATTATAATGAAAATTAAAATTTTTTTTTCTGCATAAATTTTCTTTTTGTCAATTGTAATAAAGATTTATTTAAATATTGTGATCAAGAAATCAACTAGAGCTGGTTGTAACATTTCCAAATTGGAAATTGTTAACTTTTTGAAATGGTACGTCATATTCATTTTCTTCTTTCATACTTTAAATTTTTGCAAAGTTCCTATTTGCAATTTTTCAAGATTAACTTTCATGCTTGGCTTTTTAGTGATCTCTTATCTAGGATATGCACGCCTCTGTCACTGGATTGAGATTTTTCATGTGCCAATTAATTTTGCAAATACTTTGAACTTCTCTTATACAAATAAAACTTAACTATTCTTCAAAAATCACATCGTTAACTTGTTTAAATTGTTAAATTGTTTAATTATTCAAATTGTTAAATTATTCAAATCGTTAAATTTTTCAAATTGTTAAATCATTTAAATTGTTAAATCATTTAAATTGTTAAATCATTTAAATTGTTAAATTATTCAAATTTTTCTTGTTGAAGTTGTTAAATTGTTTAAAAATTATTAAAATTTTTCAAGTTCGAAGTGTTTAGGCTTCGTTTAAATTTTTCATGTTCGAAGCATATTTAAAAAGGCTTCGTTTAAAATTTTTTCTGACTTCAATTGTTGAAATCGAGTGTTTTTCAAATTTTTCAACTGTTGCAGTTGTTTCACTTTTTGAGTTCAGCAATGAACTAGATGGAATTTCAATTCCTTAAGTTTTTTTTGGGTGAATCCTGACTTGTTCTGGTTAATGAGGCACTCCTAATTGACATAGTATTGAGGTATTACTAACTAACAAAAAAAAAAAAAAAAAAAAAAAAAATTTAATTTTGTCTTTTGATTTTGTGAATGTAATTGTGATATCTATGGATTTTTCAATCCTTTGCTCTTTGCGTTCACTTGAAACTCTTTATTTATAGAGGCAATGAGAGGGGGGGCATTGATGGGATTCCATCAACAGATGGTTTTCTCATCGCATCCTATACCCATTTATTCATTAATTCATTCACTCATAATTTATTTTAATATTTATTTATTTATTATTTCATAATAACCATATCCAATAAATATTAACTTACCTTTCCAATCCTTTCCGGCCATTATCAACTTCATAGCATTCAATAATCCATTTAGCTTCAATAGCCCTCCGTAATTTCTGTCATGGACTCCATCTTTAATTTCAAACAACATCGACAATAACTTATCTCCGACTAATCATATTTTTCCGTAACGATATTTTCCCCGCCAGATGGCGACTTGGAATATCGTAACATTAATCGAATCTTTCATCTGTTTTACCGAATCGATCTTTCGATTCGTACACAGGCACGTAGCCAGGGAGGGGGCTAAGGGGGCTGAAGCCCCTCCCGAAAGTTTGAAGGCTCCAGCTCCACAAAATTATCTCTATGGTAATAAAGTAAGTTTTGTTTGTTTTCATCTTTCATTACATTAAATCAATTGCATTTTTAGCCTTAAAAATATCCATTTATTGAATTACAGTTACAATAATCCTTCATTATATCGGGTATTTAGACATAATTTTTTATAATAGATATTAGAAATATAAATTACTTTTAGAAAGCAATTTTAACTATCAGTATGGGCAGTAAAATTCGATCAAGTTTAATTCCGTGTCATTAATTTGACTAAAAATAATCTAAGTATAAGATACATATGACATAAAAACTTTAAGAGACAAATATTAAACATTTATTTGCATGCTATGATCTTCCTTAATTTTCTTTATCTTCACGCATATAAAGGAAATTTAGCGCGGTCAATGCTAAATTTTTTGCAGAGAAAGGAGCCAAAAACTTTAATTGTCGCCTATAATGTAAAATCACGTGAAAAAATATAATTTTAAAGAAAGTACCTTTGGTAATGATGTTATAACTGTGAAAAACTTTTCATTAAAAAGAAACTATTAGAATGCATTTTTGAAAAAATATGGTGTGAAGGAAAACGATACGGTATCGAGAAACCTCTAAAGATGCCATCCCCTTTCTCTTCATTGAAGAATTTTTCTGCTAATTGTTTGCATAAGAATATTTAATACAATGAAAATGTGCTTAAAGTAGCTGATTTGTCAGGGAAATCTTCTTTATATTTTTAGAACTATCAACTTTAGGGATGGATATTCCTATGTATTTTTCATAGCGCCATCGAGAGAGCTTTCTAGCCCGTCAACATGCGTATTTGGATAAAATTTACCCCCAATTACATTGCGAAGACAATCTACATATGTAGGTGGATGTACTGACGGATTAGGGGGTTCTATTTTTATAGTCAGTATAGCGACATTTTGAGTTGTGGTTAAGGATATAGTAAAAATTTAAACAACACTGGCCCAGTTCACTCCAAAAATTTAATTTACTAATTGAAGTAAAATGTATTCCGAGTTCAAAAAACAAATTTTACCAAATAGAATTTTTGAGTGTAAAATAAACTTTTTGAGCAGCGGACTAAATGACGAAAATACAATATTTTGTCAATTGGCTGGATGAGATGGAAGCAAAAATGTTAATGATTGTTAATGGAATCTTTTAAGTAACTAAAAAATATGGTATGAAATGGCAAAAATAATTTTTCGGATGCATACTATTTTTTTAAATTGCAAAATTACAAAACAGCACCATGCGTCCTTGAACTATCTTATGCAAAGCCAGTTTCAATAGTATCAACTTTTCCTGGCACCAAGCCATATTTAGATATTAAAATTGTGAATTGTTTTGATGTTAGCGTTCGGAGCAATTTGACTCTGGAGGGGATTCGTGAAGTACTCGATATGAGCCTACAGTATGGAAAGCAACTCAATTCGATGTTGCTGTGTAGCTAGAGATGACTTAGATGATGCCACAAAGAGACACATTCTTTTTATTCCATTTTTCTTTCCAAACAGCCATAGAATTTTCCAATAATTGTAGGAACAAACAAAAATAAGAGAAATGGATGAAAGATCCAGAAAATAGTATTTCCCTTCTTTATATATTCCAAAACGGATTTATTGTAAACCTTGTTTTTTGTTTTTCCACGAAAGAATTGGTTAAGAAACGTCACAAAAAATCAAGGAATATAGACAGAGGTATTATAATTATAAATAGAAATGCTGTTTGCTTCACCCCCAGACATTTAGAATGAATTCATTCAAATATCCTCTGATACAGTTGCCGAAGTACTAAGAAGCAATTGCATCATATGCCCCCAAAAAATGACTTTTTTGCATTTGTGATACAATATTTATCGAGAGGAATAAAATCACATTAACTTTTATTGAGCTACTTAAATACATTTGCATTAGCGCGGGAAATATTTCGATAAACACATGGAAAATTTCTTCAACTACTTCAGCTTTTTTGGCAGTCAAAGAGAAGAATGAATTTCTCATAAACCTTTCTGTTTGTGAGAAGAAAAGTTTTCTGCCTGACAAAGTCATAGTGAGTTCTTCAAGAAAACTCGTGACATGATATTGGTTGTAACTCATGCTAAGGAGTCCTAATTGTTTTACATAAATATATAGTAAAATGCATTAAAAATCTTTTGTGAAATCTTTTGTTGTGCATCAAAATTTCAGGAAGACATCTTCCACACTAAAATAAAGATCCCCAAGACTAACATTTAGATGGACAACATGTGCAAACATTCAAATTACATCTGCTGAACAGTTTTACAATATCACGGTCTTTATTCACCATGTAGAAAGTCTTATTCAAAATTTAAATAATCGATTTTTTTCGAATAAAGACATTCAAAAAGATTTTCCTTTACTTCTTCAAGGATTTGCTTCACTTTAAAAAGCAAGCAAATTATAGAATATGTCGCAATATTTTCAGGATAAAGTGACAATGTAGCAAACGAAAGCTGAATATGAATTAGGGTGCAAACGAATTGCTTATGTTGACATCAGCACAGAGATTCTAAAAGTTTTAGTACTGTAATGTGACGCATTACAATATTATCAAACACTTGCTGACAGTCTTGTTGAAAGCCCAGTAGCAACATTCGTCCTGAAAGATCTTTTTCGAAAATGAAAATAATTAAATGTTTCTCTCGAAGTGTTATCGCCTATGAGAATATGAGTAGCTTTGCAATGATTTCCATTCATTGGGACGTTACAGTAGATTTTGATAAGTTAATCAGCATCACGCCTAAGAAGAAATAACGATAATTGCTTCTGTTACACTAGTAAATTTATTGTACCAAGAGTATTGTATTTATAATTATTATAATCAGAGAATGTGAAATACAAATATAATTTTTATAATTGCATAGCAATTAATTTTTCTTTTGGAAAAATAATGCGTGTAATTAATTTCATTTATAAGTCAATAGTTTCAAGACCTCGCACTCGTAATGCTAGACTCTCTCCTGTGTTTTAAATTAATTCATATTACTTGTTTGCATTTCAATGTTTTTTAATGTTTTCTCATGGGATGCTTTAGGCTAATCTTATTCACTGTTAGTTTGTGTTTTTTAAGTTACGTGGAAGATTTTTCCTATAAACTCTGTTTCCCAACATTTTTGGAAACTGGGAGTGCTCTTGAAAGTCAAAAATTGCAACAGAAATCAAAATAATTAAATTATGAAATAACAAGATTGGTTATCAAGTATACTATGCAGGAGCACACTTTCGGCTAAGCTTTAATTATTTTTAAATTTTTTGCTGCAAATAATGCAAATTACTTTCGTAAGGTCAGAAAAAAAATTCAAAATTGAGCCCCTCCCGAAAGAAAATCCTGGCTACAGGCCTGTTCGTACACACGTCGTTTTCTCATTGGCTCATTTCGTGGGCGTTGCTCGCAAATGATGTTTTCAATCCGGCTAGCTTAGTATAAATACACGATGTAGATTTCTAATCTTCGCTGCTTTTATCTTCCTACAAATGGAAGGTTTTCAAGTAACTGCATTGAAGCTGGTCTTCAATCTGGATGTATATTTAGTTATACTTGTTTTTAATTAGTTTATTTTTAATTGTTTTTAACCTACATACTGATGTCAACTGTAAGCTCAACTATCAATATGTTCACCTGTGCTCATGTGATGGAGTTCGCTGTATAAAGTCTTCTGTAAAGCTGAATCTACTCCTCAAAGTAATAAATAAATACTTTAGTTTTATTTTTGACTTTTGTTTACTGTTAATGAGATCGACACTTATTCTGCTCAATCACATTTTTGACTTCCAAGATTATGTTAGGTGCCAGCAAAAGCTCCACATGTGCTAATCTGCTACTGTAAGGACATTTTTCAGCATATATAGACCTCCAAAGGCTATATTACGCACATTAAATGGTGTGGGTAGCCTTTTAAGTTTGCTTACCCAGTCAAAATATCAAATTTAATTGGTAAGGCTATATCAGCAATTTTTACATTTATGTATATAACAGATATAGCAAGGATTATTTTCAAGATGTAATAAATTCCTTAACTTTATTCAGGAGAGTAAATTTTGTTTTAATAAAAATGCTACAACGACGAAATGTGCGCTTATTCCGCACCCAATCAACAAAATTCGCGATTTTTAATTAACTTTGGCAAAATCTGCACTTTTTTATGCAACAAAATTAAATTAAATTCCCGATTTTTTTTTTTTTTTTTTTTTTTTTTTTATAAACTAACAAAACTTATGATTATTTTGGAGTCGATCAACAAAATTTGCAATTTTTCCGCGCATCATTGCAAAATTTCCAAATTTTAGGAAACTGACAGACGACATTGGCGATTATTTCTCGCATGATCGATAAAATTCACTATTTTTCTGCGCCTAATTGACGAATTTCATGATTTTTTCATGCGATAAATGAAGAAAACGTGCAATTTTTCCGTAGCCTAGGAATTTAATTTACAATTTTTTCGTGCATCATCAACAGAACTGACGATTTCTTCTTGCCTGATCAACAAAATGTGCGATTTTTGCGTCCAAGTGACAAAATTCGTGATTTAGCCATGCCTTATCGACAAAACTCGAGATTTTTCAGTGTCTGATCATCGATATCCGTACCTCGTCGATTTTTCCATACCTGATGAACGAAATTTGAGATTTTTCCAAGCCTCATCGACAAAACTCGCTATTTTTCTGCACTTCATCAATGGAATTTGTGAGTTTTCTGTGCCCGATCCACGATATTTGCAATTCTTAAGTGGCCAACGAAATTTAAAATTTTTCCACAGTAAAATTGATCAAATTTACAGGTTTTTTTCAGCGATCTTTGCACAAAATTGCAATTTTTTCCATTTGTAAATTGACGAAACTTGCGGGCCACACGTTAACCCATCGCGGGCCACAGGTTGTGCATCCCTATATTAAACTATTTAACATTTTATGAAATTGATATACATTTATGAGGATTACTACAAATTACTTCCTGTATAAAAGAAAGCAGATAGTATTTACAGGGACACACAAAAAATTCCGGCTACTTTACTGTATCCAAAGTACTGTATACTATTACACCAGCATCTGAATAATTTTAGGTGTATTCATAATTACATAAATATGTAGCACCTATAATCATCGTTCAGTATGTCTGTCTGTCCGCATATAACAAAGCAAATACTATCCAACGAAATCATCTGATATTTAAAATACATAATGGTTGTATAATTTTGTTGAGTCATTTCAAATTTTATGAAAATCACATGTATAGTTTTATTACAGGGACAATCAAAAGTATTCCATTACATTACGATCAACAGGAAATGTAGTTTCAAGTACATTTTAATCATATTATACTTTTTGAATATGGGTCATTCCATGCCAAATCAACCAGTGAGTGACTCAACCTGACCCTTTCCGATTTCAATGAAACTGCTAGGGATCATTCTCTATGATGATATAAATTAGGGCATATTTTTATTTTTTGTTTATTGCTTTAAATTTTTATACAATTATTTAAATTTTGAAAAATCATCATTTTTTGACTTGCATAAACATTTTAAATTTTGAATTTCCCAAGTTCTATCAAATATAGAAAATTTTATGACCACTCATTTCAAAGAGGAGTTTATAAGGTTTAATTTGATATGCAAGTTGACTATGTATAGTTAAGATAATTTAATTTTTTTTTTAAATTTGAAAATTTTTTAGATAGTCATTTTTAAAATTTTTGAAAAAATTGTATGTTTGTTGTAATATTATAAGCTTTAAATTCTGAAATTTTTAGAGTGGGGATGATCTCAATGGGATCAGGAGTTATTAAATAAAAACAAACATTACCATTAAATTAGCAACTTAATTCTGTCTATTTTGTTATTTATGATTTGTATGGTAATTTTCAGCTTATAATTTACAACAAACATACATTTTTTTCAAAATTTTTAAAAATAACTATCTAAAAAATTTTCAAATTTTAAATTTTTTAAAAAATTTTTAAATATTATTTATTTTAATTATACATAGTCGATTTGCACATCAAATTTAACCTTATAAACCCCTCTTTGAAATGAGTGGTCATAAAATTTTCTATGTTTGATAGAACTTGAGAAATTCAAAATTGAAAATATTTATGAAAGTCAAAAAATGATGATTTTTCAAAATTTAAATAATTAATTGTATAAAAATTTAAAGCGATAAACAAAAAATAAAAATATGCTCTAATTTATATCATCATAGTGAATGATCCCTAGCAGTTTCACTGAAATCGGAAATGGTCAGGTTGAATATTGAATTTTTTTGGTTGATTTGACATGGAATGACCCATATAATAGAATTGACATGAATCTACGACATATGTATTAAAATATACATTTTGTACAATTTATTATTAATTTACAGGGCCACACAAAAGTATTTCCCTATACAAGGAAACATTGTTTGGGGCATGTTTTAATTATTAAACTATTTACTGTTTTATGAAAATGATATACGTTGCCTGATGCTTAATATAAGTTGCTTCCTTTTCTGTATATATACAGGAACACACAAAAGATTTCGACTACTATAGTGCAGAACTGCAAAAAAGCCGGCTTTTTCTAAAAAATGCCAGGCCAGCCGGTTTTTATTGGAAAAAGCCAGCTTTTATTGACTTTTTTCCAGTGAATATCTTACTATTTATTTTGAGCAACTTCTTTTGTTAATTTACCTTACTAATGGTCCTTTTATGTAAATTAAAACCAAAATCTTACAAAATTCATTTAAAGTCAGATTTCAGATGTCCATTTTTATATCCAGTTAATCACAAAAACCTCATAAATAGCCAATATGATTAACAGACATCTATAGTATAGGATCCAGTGGCACATCCTATGTTTAGTTATTTTCATGTTATTATTGGTACGAATTATGTTCAAATAAATAACATACAAAATGATACTGTTTATAAAATACTTCAATTGGACAATGACTCCTAGCATATATGAATGTGTTAGTATTATGAATAAAAATAGTCACTTGTTGCCGAAACGTCAGTGAAGGCTTACTTTGGAGACATGAAATTTTTTTGATTCTGTCTGTCTGTCAGTCTGTCTGCCTGTTCCGCGATAACTAATGCAAAAAGTATTAGATTGGCTTCAAATTAAGTAGGTATGCCAGTGAGGCACTGGGATTAAGCTGTATAGTTTTTTGTTAGATTTGATTCATACGTTTGGAAAATATAGAATATTTTATTTTGCGCAATAATGCTTTTCTATGGCAAATCCAATGATTTTCAATTTTTTTTTTTTTTTTTTCTTGAGAGAAAATGACACATTTGATTAATGGAATTCAATGATAAATGAATACTAAAATTTACCAGTTAAATTATTCGTATTGTTTTGAAATTTTGTCTACGCATTTGTCAGATTTTTAAAATTATTACTGTAAATTTTGGAGATTTTTCATAATGTGTTCCAATAATATAAACTAATTTGTTTTAGAGATTTACTTCTTTCAAATGTATTTATTTCATTTTCTTTATTTTCTTTTATTGGTTGCTAAGCAACCATTCATCTTAATCCTTATCCTTATAATGTGAGAAATTTAAATGAAGTCAACATCAAAATTAATTAATGTCTTTGTATCTTTGCATATAAATATAACATAGCCCAGAAAAGAACATACATAGACTATGTTTTATTAATTTTATTCAAATATTTTCCTTAATTCAAAATTTCCTTCTATTTTATTCAGAATCCATAGGGATTTTTTAAATAAAATTTAACCAATTTCCTTTATCGTTGCCAAAAAAATCAAAATTTGGAATAATAATTTTTCAACAACAATAAGTTTCAATTGAGCAATTTCCATTCGAAAAATTAAACTAAGAAAAAAAAAAAAAAAATGACGTCAGAATAAAAATAGATATAGTACTTTTTGTTAAATATTAAACACAGATATTTTTTTCATTAATAAGAATTTTTCTGACAGTAATGGGGACATAATTAGAAGTAAAAGAAATAAAAAACAATTATACTTTTAATAAGTATTTCAATTAGAAAAATATGACGTCATAATTGAGCAAAAACAGGTATTTTATAGTAGTCGTTAAAAATACAAGAAACATGGATATCAATAACTCATGAATAATGACGTCATTGCTGAAACTTCAGTGAAGGTTTACTTTGGAGAGACGGAATTTGTTTTTCATCTGGTCAGTCTGCTCTTCTGTCTGTCTGTTCCACTATAACTGCCGCAAAATGCAATCAAAACTTTTTTTTTTTTTTTTTTTTTTCGGAAACAAAATTGTAAAACTCTAGATTACTGAGTTTACACTTACAAAAGTTCCTGATACATCAGATATAGGTGTTTGTGGTTGGCAGGTATGTAGCAGTATGAAGATAATGAAAAATGTTTGTGCAAAATGTATAAAGAAATGCAAGATACACAATAACCATTAACTCAATTAATAGAAAGTGACAAATTTGAATTAAGGGAGGCTATGTGGGGGGGGGGGGGTGTTCAGGGGGGCTCTGCGCCAGGGTTGCAAAAAAGCCAGCTAAAATTTAAAAAAGCCAGGCCGGTGGCTTTTATTGGTTTTATCCGGCTTTTTTTGGCCATAATTGGCTTTTATACATTAGTGAAGCATTTTAATTATAAACTACACATTTTTAAGTGACTTTTAACTAGTTTTAATTATATTTAATTTACTTTGAATTTAATAAATTTATTTTTTAATGAAAAATTGACTTAATTATGAGAAATTGGGTTATAACACGATTTTTCAATAATGAAAACATTAATACAGTTAACTCCCTCAAATCCACACAGTTTGGGACCAGAAGTTGTGTGGATTTTAGAATTTTGCAGATTTCTGGTTGTTGCTTTGTTTACATTTTTTAAACAGTAATTTGAGTGCAATTAATAGTGCAATCAAAATTATAATGAATGCTTACAATATAATAAACTGTTAAACTAAGTAATAAACTAAAATAATAAAAATTTAGATAATTTTTTAAATGATTAAAATACTAATAACAAAGGTCAAGTTAATAATCAATAGTGTATGATTAAATATTCATTATAAAGATTAAATGCATTTTTCCAAAATTATTCAACAAAACATGCCACTAATTCACATCAAAATCATAAAATAAGGATTTTTTTTTTTTCAAGTTTTGCCTGGCTTAATAACCAAAAAAATCTTGATTAAAGCATAAATATATTTCGTAAAAAGATTCTGGTTACCAGTGATATCAGCAATATCTTGAATTTTTTCAAAAAAAAATTTATTCTTCCTTCATGGGGGAAAAAAAAAAAAAAACATGAATAGAGTATTATTAAGAAAATTACAAATAAAAAAATATATGGAATTGATACAACTAAAAAAAAGATCAAATTTTGTCCCAATATCTGAACTGAAAGTTTCATTATTTACATCCATAAAATATGTGCGAATTTTAGAGAGTTATGGATTTGAGGCAGTCTACTCTATTAGAATAAGACATTGATGGAGTTGCTAGTGGTTTAATCAGAATTGCAAATATGTCAGCTAAATTATAAAATGGCCATACCAAGTGCTTTTTCTGATTTACATTGACCTTTAATCCCACCCTTGTTTTTCCATGTTTACTGCTTTATAAAATTAAAGAAAACAATGGTTACTTAATTACATGTTTTATTACTTAACTAATTTTAAGAGTTATTAAAATGTCATGTCTTATTCCCTATAAACATTTAAAATCATACATATGAAAAAACACCATTTCTCACTATTGAAAATATTATTATTATAAATTATGCATATTTCGTAATATATTATAATTCACAATTTATTTCAGTACTCTCAATTAGCATATGCATGAATATATTCATGCAAGAGGGCATGTATGCAGTTTTGAATAACAAAGAGCTATTCAAAATTTTAATTCAACGGGTTTTATTAGAACATTTTTTGTTGTTGTTTAATTTTATATAATTATGTATTAAACTCCTCAAATACTGAATCCTTCCTAATTTCTCTTTCAACATTGTTCATTCTATGACTTAATCATTACTTATTGACCTGTAAGAATGTTTCCATGAATGCTTTGATGTGTTACATTTTGTCATACTTCAATTGAATATAATTCTTAAGAATGTGTAATATAAGTAGAAGTATGAAATATAGAAGTTTTTAAAACACATTTTTTGAGTATATTTTCTTTTTTCCATGATTTATATATTTTTTCAGACATAATGCCCAGGCCCGTAGCCAGGATTTCCTTTCGGGAGGGGCTCAATCTTAGAATTTTTTTTTTGTCATCTTACAGTAATGGGTATAATTTAAATCATAAATAAAAAATAAACAAGACTTATCTACGATATTATCCTGCATAATATACTTGTCTATTTCAAAAATTGTTATTTTTTCGATTTCTATTACAATTTTTGGTTTCTAAGAGCTCTTTCAGTACCACTTCCAAAACTGAAAGTGTTTTTGCGGAAAAAAATGCAAAGAAAATGAAAAGCACAAACTAACAATTTTTGCGATGAACCTCATGTATTTTTATGAGAAATTTTTTTGAAAAAAAAATGTATATCGAAATGTAAGCAAGTAATTTTAATGGATTTAAAACGCAGGATTAATATTAGCGAGTACGTGTCTTGTATTGCGAGTGCGGAGTCTTAAAAAGAATAAAATAAATCACGCATATTATTTTTTTCAAAGAAAAAATATTTGTTACAAATTATAAGTAATCGTAAAAAGTATATTTATATTTAACATTCTTTGATTACTAAAGTTATAAATGCAGTATTCTTGGTACAATAACTTTATTAATACTACAGAAGAAATTTTAATTACTTCTTCGCAGCCATGAGGCTGATTAATTTATCAGGATCTACTGTAATGTCCCAACGAATTGATATCATTGCCAGGCTTTCAGTCTATTATTAGTTGTTGGTATGTGTTTGGTTCGAACCCAATCTCGCCCGTCAGCCTAATCGTTGGGAGTTTGTCATAACTTTCTTTGAACCTGAGATTGAATTGCATAGTTACGGACTAGGGTTTTTTGCACGACTCTTATGGAGGGCATTCCACATTTCTTCTGGCCCTATATACATTATGTAGATAACTTGCCATCATAAACAATACCAACATCTGTCTCTCATCAGCCATAATGTTTCGAGGCAAAAATTTAATTTTCTCATTGTTGATAGAGATCTTCCAGCCCTCTTTTTTTACCGGAATGATAACCAAGACTATCAGCTAGTGTTTCATTGTATTGTAATGCATTAAATTACAGTATTCTAAAACTTTAAGGACCTCTGTATTTCTATTACCAGTGTTACGAATTCTCTCGCACCATACTTCATATTCAATTTTCATTTACGAAATTAGCACCTTATGTTCGAAATATTGAGAGAGCTTCTCTAATTTGTTTGCTTATTCCAGAGAAGCACATCCTGAAAAAAAAAAAAAAAAAAAAAAAAAAAAAATTGAAAATCGGTTAAAATGTCTTCAATTGAAATGAATTTGTCATTCAAATTTTGAAAAAGACTTTCAACACATGAAATGCAGATTTTGGTCCTAAAATATTCTTCAGTGAATTCAATTTTGTGGTTTATATGCGTAGTGTGTCTAAATTTTGATCTTGGGATTTTTATTTTAATTTCAATTACGTGTTTCTAAGTTTTGATGTAGAATTAAATGTCTCTCAAAAGATTTCCATCACATTTCATTTTCGCTATGTTTTCTAAAATAATTCGGATTTCTATAGCATGAGTTACAGTCGAAATTATGTCACATGATTTTTCACGAAGGTGATCTCAGAATGGTTTTGTCAAACTGAAAAGCTTGTCACAAATAGGGATGTGAAAACAACACTCTTTTTCTTTTCATGACTTCCAAGAAAGGTCTATAAATGGTGAAGAAATATTTAACGTGTTTTCTGAAATATTTTCTATGTCAATGCAAATTTATTCAAATAGCTTGACAAAAGTTACCATATTTTCAGGATTTTTTATAAATCTTTTGTTTTAAAGGTGAAGAAGTCGTCTTCTTTTATTTTCTGGGGTATATGATGATATTGGTTGCTGAAGGATCAAATGTACTTTAGGGTGTTTTCTAAAAAAAAAATGTCAGTTCATTAGCTGCTCCAAGCGAGATTTGGATAGAAGGAGTCAGCATGTGTTTTTGGACAATGTATGGTTTGAACAATGGCTTGCAAATTGGAGGTATCTGATCCCACAGACATGTCCAACCGTGTTAGTTTCTCTGCCATACGCGTGTGTGGCACATTTAGAAATATTATTAAGCAGTTCATTACAACGTTGTACTATTTCGTCTGTTATATTGTCTGCGGAACAATCATTTACTTGAATGAACATAAAATAATTTCCCGAATTTTTGGGATTTGTGTATTTTATAAAGACTAGTCCACATATCTAACTCGAAAGACAAACTATTCTGTTCTCGAAATGTTCATGGTTTCATCAGTATTCAACCTAAAACAAATCGCGTTATTTATATTGGTAATCAGTTCTTCATTAACTATATCCCAGCATATCTGAATGATTTCATTCTGAATGTCAGGGCTGACATAAGAAGTAGTATTTCTATGGGCGTTTATAACGTTTCAATTCCTCATCTCCAGGCTTTGCTATAAATCTTAAAAGAGTTTTTAGCCTACCTTCTTTTTCATTTTTTCTCTAACATCAGAAAACAGGTATTATGATTACCTCTTAGTAGCATTTCTTGCTAGGCACAAAATTAGATTCTTAGAATGTTAGATGTTGCCTTCTAGAAAACTCTTCATGAGGCACTGCGAAAAATCTCCAAAAAATCCCTACTCAAGAGTATCCATCCTTGTAGTTGATAATTCTACAAAAGTAAAAAAAAAAAAAAAATGTTCCCATACAAACTGACTACTTTGTGTACATTCTCTTTCTATTAAAGATTCATATGCAAACAATATAACTCAAAGTATTCCGCGAAGAGCCGGGAAACACCGATTGCTAATGATGTCTTTGAAAGCTTGTTGATACCCTATCGTCTTTCTTCGCACCATTTCTTTTCGAAATTTCCTGTTATTAGTTTTTTTTTTATATAAAAAATCTTTTATAGTTAATTTTTTTTAAATCACCATTTTTCACATAATTTTATATTACAAGGATCTATTACAGTTTTTGGTCCCCTTTTATACAAAACATTTTAACACTGATCACTCTAAGTATTTGTTGCATCGTGATATAATGAGTATAGAGGAAATTAAGAAGTAACACGAAAGTGAATGTTTTAAATTTGACTTCTAAAGTTAAATTATACACCATATGCGTATTAAACTTATTTTATCTAAGTCAAATTAATTATATGACGCATGCATTACATTTACTGAATTTTACCGTGCATAAAGTGTAAATTCCGTTTATAACTTTAGCTGAATAAATTTATATTTTTATAACTAAAAATATACGTAGTTATGTAATTGAGGAAAAAAAATTTGGCTGTTTTTACTGTCATTTTATTTAACCTATTTTTTTTCAAACTTTCGGGAGGGGCTTCAGCCCCCTTAGCCCCCTCCCTGGCTACGGGCCTGATAATGCCTTCACAATTGACTTCTAGCAGTTATAGAGACTTATTTATTTGAAAAATTAAATATAAATTTATAAACTTTTTTAGTAGTGAATAATTAAAAATAATTCATCCAAATTTAATATGGATTCGATACAAATTAACACTTTAAAAATAAAAACCGGCTTTTTTCAATTTTAGCCGGCTTTTTTTAAGCGGATAAAACCCAAAAAAAGCCGTCCGTCTTTTTTTGGACTGGCTAAAAGCCGGCAATCCTGGCTCCGCCTTCCTGTAGAAATCTATTATGTTATAATAAAAAAACAAAAATAATAGATCATAAAAATTTCATAATAGCCTAACATAACTAAATTTTTAATTTACTGCTTTTGATGGTTGAAAACTTCTAATTCTTATTTTATTCTTATAAATAATTACGTAATTTGAAAATTTTAAATTAGTTTCCAGGAAGTTGAATATTACTCAAAGTGTGTTTAAAAAAAATATGTGCAAAGCTGACGTTGAGGCTCCTGATCTGCAGATTTACTAGTTTATGTAAGAAGTTTACAAGGCAGCATTCTACTTTAAAAATAAGAAAATATAAATAATTTTGTCATAGCTTTTATGTTTATCTTTCTAAGTACAGAAAATTTTCTGTAAGTCAGGCTGTGTAAGATGGAAATTTGTCTTGTTTGAAAAGGTTTCTCAAGTCCTTGTGAATTCATAGACAGTGTAAAATTTGTCTAAGGCAGAATATCATGTACTGTGAATAATTTTTTTGCTCCTGATTGATACCAATTTATACAGAATTTATCATACATCCCTTTTTCTTCATTTGTTTTTTCTTATAAGAAAAGAATAGCTGACATAGTGTGGGTTGATTTACTGTGAGGTGGCAATGGCAAGAAACACCTGTCTGTTCTTTATATCTCTTGCCTTACACATGAACACGATTGGTCTGATTGAGCCCGAAATCTCTTTGGACTCTGTTTAACAAGTCCATGATGGGATTGGCCTATATTGCCATAAATGTTCCTGCAATGATCACTATGTTAAAAATGCAGTGGTGTGGTAAATTGGTTGATGGAAATGTTTGTAAACATGCTCTTTCTTTCTACTGGGTGTCCCAAAAATGACTGATGGATCTTAAAATTCAATTACTTGCAAACAGTGACAGCTATTTAAAAAATTTTGCAGGAGGGTTATGTATAATGTCAGGAGTTTTTTTACCGTAATTTTTTATTTTAGTTCGAATTTCAATCAATAGATGGGGCTGACGGCAATCAAAGCCCAGGTTGACGCTGAAACTGACCTCACTCAGCACTAATCACCTGGCCTTCAATCGCCATCAGCGCCATCTGTTGTTTGAAATTCGAACTAAAATAAAAAATTACGGTAAAAAAACTCCTGACATTATACATAACCCTCCAGCAAAAATTTTTTAAATAGCTGTCACCGTTTGCAAGTTATTGAATTTTAAAATCCATCAGTCATTTATGGGACACCCGGTATATATATTGACTAAATATTTTGTTCTTGTTCCTTTACAAATCTTTCCACGCATTAAAAGGAGAGTAATTGATTTGGGTCAATTAGCAAACTTTCCCATCTGCAAATTTATCGTATTAGGAGAGGTTTAGTGTTAGTCTAATGTTATTGGATTAGCAAGATTCCAGGAACTAACACATTTATGCTTAAAGGAGTATAGATATGAGAGAGGTAATTAAAAAAAAAAAAAAAAAAAAATTACCATATGGTTTTGTTTGGAAGAAAATCGGTGTAGTACTGATATTTAAAATGTAAGTCAAATGATTGGTATTATATTTGGTAAAAATCATTTGAGCTACTTCAAAAAAAATTTTATTGCATAAATTTTCTAATAAACATTTTTTCTGTCTTTTGATCACAAGAACATTTCTATTTCTACTATCAATTCGTTTATATTTTAATTGACAATTTATTAGACAATTCATTTTTATGACAACAGTAATTAAATAGTTACTAATTAATAATACATTTCATTTTAAGAATAGTTTTTGTAAAAGAAAAATAAAAGTTTTAGTAAAAGCCGGCTTTTTTAAAATTTTTTAAACCAGGAAAAGCCGGCCGATTTAAAGCAGGCCGACTATAGCAGGATCTGAATATTTTTAAAACTTCGTTATAGTACAAACGCACCTCATTTGCTATGCTTCATGTGCAATTTCCAACTTTTTATTTTATCTGTTGATTTATTTTGTAAATTTTCACATGTGAAGTAAGTTTGTATGTATAAAAACCAAGCATTTTATATACGGACAGATGTTAATTTTTTTTTTTCTCTCCTCTGAATGAGTCTCCTTACAAATTTTTGTAAATGATGAGAAGTAGAATGTAGATAAGTGGTACCAGTTAAAATTTAAAAAAGTAGCTAATTGTGACTGCTCTGAATTATAAATATTAACACATGGCAAAATGTCATTGAAAGTTTCTGTATTTCAAAAAAAAAGAAGTTTTTGTATTCTTAATAATTGGTTTCAGTTTTTGTTGTCTTGATTTTTTAATGGTATTTGCATTACTTTCTCCTACTTAATTGTTGTTTCATAAAAGCAAATTTACATAAATTGTCGAAATTTCTTAGACAAGACTTAAATTTTGGGTGTGAATCTCGGATTTTAACTTAAATTTCAGGTCTTGGTCTTGGTTTACTTAATTTTTAATCAATAAAAACATAATTTGTTGCCAATCTTTTTTAAAATGTTTGGTGTGCAATTGATGTTATTTAATAATATCAATGTTTGATTTTATTTCAGAACTTTACCTGATTGTTTTGAATCAGAAACAACTAGAAAAATGGTTGAAAATATGGTTACAAAACTACGGCAAAATACTTCTCTTACTGGACATGAAAGAAAACTCCTGATAGGTGCATTAGAAACACATTCAACAGCGTAAGATAATTTTTCCTATAATGTATGTGTATCTGAAACTTTTTTATATTTTTGTATGTATAGAGCAAACTATAAAATTATGTACTTACAAAAACTAAGAAATTATTAAAAAATAAGAAATAGAAATCAGTGTATAAGATACCCTTAATAAAATCTAAGTTGAATTGTTTAAAATAATACAGTAGACTCGTAACAGGGATTAGATTATCCAGGTTGTCAATTAGTCAAGATTGGATTATCCGAGTTGCAGATTAACTAAGACAGAGCTTGAAAATTCGAAAAATTTTAAGGTTCCCAGCTGAGAACCTATATGAAAAGTAAAGGTTCCCAGATGAAAATTGTAGGCTCCCAGAAAAATTTATTTGTGAGTATTTTGACGAAACTTGCCATTTTATCACAAATTTTCACGAAAATCTGCTGTTTTTTGTTTAACAAAATTTGCCATTTTAGCACAATGTTATAGCGAAACCTGTATATTTATCGCAATGTTCTAATAAAACTTGACTTTTTTCAATATTTTAATGACATTTGCCTTTTTTCACGATTTTTTGACGAAATTTGCCACTTTTTCGCAATTTTTTAATGAAATTTGCGTTCCTTCCCATGATTTTTTGATGATTCTGATTTTTTTCGCAATCATTTGACAAAATCTGTTATTTTTCGGTATTTTTGAACAAAATTCGCCTTTTTTCGTGAATTCTTTGACGAAATTAGTTGTTTTTTCGTGATTTTTAAAATGAGATTTGCCTTTTTTTGTGTTTTTTAACAAAATTTGCTGTGTTTTCGCGACTTTTTGATGAAATTACACATCACACGACTTAAGAGTTATTTTTTTGCACACAATCTCTAATTTTTCGCGCAATTTAAATGTTATAAAAAAACACTATGGTGAAGAAATCATGAAGGGCCAATCGAATTCGTGGTGATGATTGTAAGATGCAGTGACGAAATAAATAAGTTGAGGCTCCTGAGTAAAATTCATTTCTCCCATTATTGTTCCAGTTATTTCTTTCATAGATAGGTATAATTTTCTCTAATGCATATGCGCTGAATTTAAATGTATATCAAATGTATTTAATTAATGAAAATAGCCATTCGTAATGGTTATACTAAGACAAGATTCATACTCATCAAGGGAATATGACATTCCTGGGAAAATCAGGGGATGAATTTTAGGTTGTAAAATTCAAGGGATCTCAGGAATAATGCAGAAGATTTCCCAAACCCGGGAAAACCTGCCAAAATGACAGTCTACTCTGGGAAATTGGGAGTAATTGTTGCTATTCATGTGCTTTATTACCATATGTAATATCAAAATGTCATTAATTGTTGATATGAAAAAATTGTACATGCCCGAAAATACATCAGCGGATTTTTTCTTGGAAAATGAGTATGAACCCTGTAAGAAGATTGAAGAATCTTACTTTGTTTTTGAAACAATTTAAGAAGGGAAAATAGTGGAGAGGTCGTCCACATTTTATTATTTAGCTGTTCTCAGTGCCAATTTGATGGAAAAATAAAGTTTCAAATAAAGAAGAAATAATATATTGTTCTCCCAGTGAAATCTATTTTGCATTGGTTTACAGAAGTTTCTTTATTAAACGAAAATAATCATGTGAAATGAACATAAAAATCAGCGTGAAAACCAATCCACGTGTGTGTTAGTGAGACACAGAGAAATAGAAATGTCCGTCGCGACGTGAAAGTTTAAAAATTTGTGTGGGGATAGTCCAAAGCAGGTCCTTGCACATGAAGCTCAGATTTCTATTTTTTTTTAAAAATTAGTTAAGAATATTAATTATATTAATTAAAAACTCCTAAAAAATGTGTTTTTTTCATTCACAAAATGGTGAAATTGTACATCCTTCTGAACCTGATTCTACAGGCAAAATGAAAAAAGTTAAAAATTTTTGCTAATTAGCAAAAATGAAAAAAAAAAAAAAAAAAATATTTAACATTTGTGTAAAAAATGTTTGAAAATCGGTCGGTAATTTTTCTTAATATTAGGTTTTAGCTCGCAGGTTATCAAAGCCTGAGACTTATGTGCCTGCCTGTTCTGTATGTATGTATGTACATACATAATGCAATAACTCATGATAAAAGTATAGTATTAGATTCACTTGAAATTTTGGGTATAGGTATATTCTGATAAGGCGCTTCCCTGATTAGTTTTGGGAGTTCATTCGATTAATATATGAGGGGAAATGGGGGCACCCCTTCTCTTAATTTATATAGATGTTCTTTTTATGCCGAATTATCAATTTTTGTTCAAAATTTAGATAAAAAATTATTTTGATGAGGTGCCTCTTGATTAAATTTGGGAGTTCATTCGATAAGTATAAAAGAGAGAACAGGGACTAATGCCTCTCCTCTTAATTTATATAAATGGGTTTTTCATGCAGAATTATCAGTTTTCGTTCAAAATTTAGATGAGGTGCCTCCGTGATTAGTATTTGGTGTTTATTGAATAAGTGTAAAGAGGATGAAAAGGGGCTAATTCCCCACCCTTAATTTCGATAAATGGGTTTTTCATTCACAATTATCAGATTTCATTCAAATTTTAGACATAGGATCATTCTGATGAGGGCACCTCTATGATAAGTTTTGAGAGTTCATGGGATTGGTCTAAGAGAGTGGAATTCGGAAGTAACCCCCCCTCCCCCCTTAATTTAGGTTGAGTTTTTTCACGTAGAATTTAAAGATTTGCTTCAAATTTTGTACATAGGTTCATTTTAATAAGGCGCTTTCCTGATTTGTTTTGGGAATTCATTGGATAAGTATAAATGGAAGATTGGTGGGACTACCCCTCTTAATTTAGGTTAATGTTTTTTCTTGTAGAATAAACCAACTTGCTTCAATTTTAGGATACAGGTTCAGAGTGATAAGATGCTTCCTTAATTAGCTGTGGAGTTCTTTTGTTAAGTATAAAGGGGGTACGGGTGATTTCCTTCCCTCTTAAATTTGATAAATGGGTTTTTATGCACAATTAATTGATTTGATTTAAATTTTAAATGTAGGCTCTTTTTGATAAAGCAAATCTCTGAATAATTTTGGAAATTTGATTATAAAGTATAAAGGAATAACTCCTTAATTTATATAAATGGATTTTTATGAAGAATTATCATATTTGCTCTGAATTTTGAATGTATGTTTTTTATATAAAAAAGCATATCCCTGATTAGTTTTAAAGGGTATAATGATTATGTATAAAAAGGGAAATGAGGGGAGGTATCCCCCCCCTTTAATTTGTTTTGTGAACAGCATTAACCCTTGAAAGTATAAGGCTGTAACATACAATTAGTATGTGCAGCCTGTGAGATCGATACATCTGTTTAACTGGGAAATATTCTTTTTTATCATTACGTAAAATCCAAAATCAAAGCCTGACTAATTTCATTACCTAAATAGCACATTACTAATGATGTAAAGTATAAAGTTTAATTTTTTTGAGAGCGACAGTAGAAAAATTCAGAAGAAACTCAATTAAAAAATGATCTTTTTAAAGTCAACCCATTTATTTAAGTTCTGAAAATTAATGGATTAGAGATTATATGACATGTGATCAATTGACTTAACTATTAAACTTTGTCAAATGCTAAAAACATAATAAATGTACTGTCCGTTTTATCAAAAATTATTAGTGTGCTCTGTGGCAACAGTTTCATGAAATGAATTAAGAGTTCATCTACAAGGTTTTCTCTTCCTTTATTTACATTTAAACGTATATCTTCCAAAATGTAGACTTCTTTTATCATAATTATCAAAAATTAATGGCACATTGTTTTCTCGTATTCTATGGACTAGATTTCAAAGGCAATTGATAGTTTTATGATTTTCTTGAAGTTTTTAGCTCTACCTTTCAGTGCATGAGGCGCATTCTTATCTCAGGTTTTATGTAACCAACTTCAACTGGGTTCTGCTCATTCCACTTGGTTTTCGATTGTCTTACAGGTTTTAGTTCCATCTTCCCCCATCAAAAGGCATTTTTATCTCTGCTTTCATAAAGCCGATTTCTGCAGAATTTTTTTTTTAGATTCATCTTACGATTCTCTTCAGATTTTCTAGTGCATGCATAGCACACCTGCTATATGGGCACGTAAGCAGTAAAGACCTCTGCTGGATGTTCCTTTTGAAAGGAGTTAATAAAAATTACCATTTTTAGTCTACGCTGTCAAAGACAGTGGGGACCTATCACATGGGTTCATTTTGGGAGATTCATGTATATTATATGCATAATTTTTATATGAATAGAGGTTTTAATCTTTCAAGATTCACTTGGAAAAATCGACAGGCAGGTCAACTAATATTCAAATTAAAAATGTTCTTTTGATTACATAAATGCCCTTCAAAGTCATAAACAAGCCTTTTTATTTATAAAAGAGAAGCTAGGCAGTCAGAACCGTAGCGATTGACAATTATGGATCTCTCCATTCCCCCTATTTTCAATGAATTACTTCAAAATATTTGCACGTAGATAAAGGTGAACATTTCTTATTTACTATCAAAATATCTAAAATAATTCCAGATTAAAACTGTTCTCCATTTGACACCCCCTATTTAATCTTTTTGTGCTTTACTTGACTGAGGTACATAATTATCTTAGGTACTTTTTATGTTGAGTGTTTTCTAAAATACTAACAGAATCATTTTCGACGACTGTATTCTAAGCAATAGTTTTCAAAAATTCATTCATAAATGTTGTAAAAAATGTCATAAATTTTACTTTATGTGTAATTTTCTTTTTCTTTTTTCTTTGTTATTTTCTGAGTGGCATCCCTGTATGTAAAACAAACAAAAATGGGCAAGGTTTTCATATTTTACAAGGTTTTCATATTTTACATAAGACAAGGATACATTTTGAATATTTTTTATGAATATTTTTATATTTTGAATCCAATAAACATTACAAGTTAACTGTAATAATTAAATAGCAAATAGAAAGAAAAAGGCCTGGATTAACTCTTTAGATGATGATTAAAGGATTTTCAACTAATATGAAATTCTGATTAATTTGTATCAGTTGATATAGATTATATCAGTCTGTCATGTCTTGGCAAACTACCTGTAAACTTCATTTGAGATTTTCAATCTTTTTCTTATATATTGTCAACTCTAAACATCCAGTTTTATGTGTAACTTTGTATTATATTTCTGTGTCCTTTTTCAGAATTTTTCAGACAAAGCGAAAATTAGAACAGACAGACATATCTAGACCAGAAGTTTTCAACAAAAAAGTTCAAGTAAAGATGTCTAATAAAGAATCTTTTTGTCAAACTGGTAAGCTACAGCTAAAAAAAAAATATTTTTTCACCCACTCAAGTTCTTTAATTTTTTCTTTATTTTGAAAAGGATTGTACTTGTAATTACATGCTTCAGAGTGGGTCACTAAACTCACTATTTTTTGCATTTATCTCGTTTAGTCTATATTTTTCAGATCTAGTCTTTTTTTTTCGCTTTATTTTATTATTATTATTACTATTATTATTCCTTATCCATCGATTGCTCCTAATTATCTCTGTCACAGAAAAAGGATTGTAACTTTTGTCATTTGATTGCAGGAAAAATATCCTGAAATTCATCAATTTGTCACAAGGAAATATCAGAAAACTTGTCAATCTATTGCAGGAATATCTTAAAATTATTTAATCAATTGCGAGTAAGTTAAAAAACTGACAGTAGAATCATGGATTAAGTAAATCTGTCTTAAGATGAAACCACAAAATTCCACATAAACTATCATAAAATTTAGTCGCAGGAAAAAAAAAAAATCAAAGAAATTCGTATCTCATTTAGAGAGAAAAAAATCGTAAATTTCATCATTCTATTGTAGAAAGCATTAGATTCATGAAAAATTTTGACATATGATGATTTATGATATATTTATTACGTTTAATAAAGGTACTGAAGATTTCTTTTTTAGATAACTAGAGGGCTTTGCCTCCTGCAAGCTATTTTTGCCAACCCTTATTCAGACACCCAATATTTTAAAAACACATGTTAATACGTTAATATTATTAATTCAATACTCAGGGTTGGCAAGTTTCTTCTGCAGTGGAAAAAACCATGGAAAAAACCGTCCGGAAGAAATAGGTTTCTTCCAAGTGGAAGAAATGGAAGAAACTGTTTTTCTTTAAGAATTTACCATATATTTTCAATTTTGTAAGATATAATAAATATCTCATTCCTATAATCTAATATAAATTAATTTCACTGGACCAAAACAAATTTAACTAAGCATATAGGCTAAATTAATCATTGCATCAGTTTTTTAGCCAAGATCACATACAACACTTATCTAAAGATCTTCAAACATTGCCTAAATGAAAAAAAATTTTATCTAAAATACACAAAATCAGTTGAATGTTATCCATTTCAATTTAACCAACATACATTTTTTTTATTTAAGGTTCTAAAACTAGTTGTAAATAGTAGAGATTCTTTACTAATGGTAGAATGAAACCCATTTAAATAAAAGCTTTTATTTTACATCAATTTTATTAATGTAAATCAGGGGTGATTCTCGTCCGAAATTTCCGAAAATTTAAGACATCCTCTTCCGAAAATTTGAAACTGGGTTATCAGTTCCGCATAGTTGCCAACTTGTACGGTTTTGCGCGCGGAAAAAACAATTGCGTAGAAATGCAAATTTCGTGATAGGATCGCCGAAATAGCATACATTTCGTCAATATTTCGTAAAAAAAAAACGACGATTTTGTCAACGTTTTTTGAACAAATTTTGTCAAAAGATCGATGAAAAATGCGAATTTCCCATGCGGATCGCGATAAAAGCGGCAGTTTCACCAAATATCGCAGACAAAACGCTGATTTCTTCTGAAGACGGCGGGAAAATGCAGATTTCGTCTAAAGGTTGCGGATATAACGGCAATTTCGTTAAAAGATCGCGGGAAAAAACGCTGTTTTCGATAAAAGATCGCTTAAAAATATTTTGTCAAAAGAATATTTGAAAAAATACGCCCATTTCATCAAAAGATCACGGAAAAAACGCCGATATCGTCAAAAGATCGCTGGAATAAAAAGCCGTTTTCGAGAAAAAATCGCGTTAAAAAGCAAATTTTGCCTAAAGATCGTCGAAAAAACGCCGATTTCGTTTTAAAAAAAACATGGGAAAACGCTGATTTCATCAAAAGATCGCGGGAAAACCTCCGATTTTGGCAAAAGATCGCAATACATCGCCGATTTCGCTAAAATATTGCTGATTTCGTCTGAAGATAGCGGGAAAACGCCGATTTTGTCCGAAGATCGCTAAAGGGGGGAAGGGACTCACGACCCCCCCCCCCCCCCCCCCCCCCCAGATCGAAACACTTAGTATTCCAAAAATCTTGTTTCTTCCTTCGGAAATTTTCAATTGATTATTGATTTGAAATGTATCGGCTCAAATGAATGTACAGTCGAACCTCATTATAACAAACTTCAAGGGACTGAAGTTTTTGTTCACTATATCTGAACCGTTACAAAATATAAGTTTACAAAAAATAAGTTACAAACCGTTACGAAAAATAAGTTTACAAAATATGTATATAATTACCTGATACCTATATCTTCAATAATGATTTTTAAGGAAAAAAAACGTAAATTCTATTAGATATGATCATTAATGAATTAAATTGACTAAAATTGATTACATTAAACTGGCAGAATACTAAATAAATTAACTAAGAAGCAAGACAAATAGAAACAGTGTTCTCGCTATTGCTCGCCAATGCGCCAAATTGCGACTAAATTCTTCATTTGGCGAGTAAACAAGCGATTACATTCGCCAAATTGCTAGTGCTCAATTTTTGCTTTTTCTGTTTTTTTTTTTTTTTTTTTTTTTTTTTTGGTGTGTGTCGCTTATGTTCAATTGCACTGTACCACATGAATTCATAACATTTTAATGAGTTAAATCTGTTTTAGAAATTTTTTTTTCTTGATCACGCAAGATATTTAGAGTATACATATTTATAATATAATTTTAGCAGATAGTTAATTTAATTGAATGTAGATTAAAAATAATCATTATTGCAGTTATAAAAACTTGGATTATTTTATAACATATTGAAGAAAAGAGGGTATATTAA
Organism: Maratus speculifer; assembly: GCA_964019185.1. Lineage (NCBI taxonomy): Eukaryota > Metazoa > Arthropoda > Arachnida > Araneae > Salticidae > Maratus > Maratus speculifer. Next base: position 82,460 of record CAXHSM010000742.1, read on the forward strand.
AGGATTAAAGATATGTTTTTAATGGTACACGGCGAATCTATTTGCTAATACTTTTTTCATTTGGCGAATGTTTTTTATTTTTAATTAGCCGAATTACTAATGTTGGTCAAATGTCAGTGAGAACACTGAATAGAAATACAGTAAAGCGCCGATTACCTAAACATTCGAGACCAACCCTAGTACGGATAAATGTTGGGATAAATGAGCAAATAATTTAAGGAATGGTCCTGACTATACTAAAATCTTTATACTTTATCCAAGCTTAGGATGACTAACACTAATTATTGGCTCGTTAAAAATCTATTTATTTTGTTAGTTTACTTTTTTATCATTTGAATTTTCATTTTTTTTTTATTCATCTTGTGAACTCCAGGAGTATAATTTAAGGAAAAAATCTTTTGATTATTGCTTGCTTCAAAGAAGACCTTCTTTTCAATGCTGCCATATGTCGAATTATTCTTAAATACATTAGTTAATAAAGTTAAGTAAGTTAGCTTAAATGCGTTACTGAATTGCTATGACAAGAGTAATGGAAAATAACTGACGGGTGGACGTGATCACACCTGCAGAATGGCTACCATAAAAAAGAAAGAATGCAGGTCTTACTACTCTTTAATAAAAACACTTATCGTTAATTTGCACCATGTTTTACTCACCGGCATGCATTTTCTTATAAAAGTGGAGTTGAAAACCTTTTTTCACATCAGCAGAAAAGTAAAAAAAGAAAACAAAATCATGGTCGACTAGAAAAAAAGTTCGTTATAACCTATTCTTAAGATTCCGGAGGTTTGCTATAAAAGAATAAAATAGCATTAAATACAATAGGAAAACGGCTGGACCAAAATTTTTGTTTGTTATATCCGGGAGTTCGTTATAAATTGGGTTTGTTATAACGGGGTTCAACTGTATTGCAATAAACTTCATTGTTTATAATTATGAGTCATGATTTATCAATCATCTCATAGAAAATTTTTAATTTAAACTACATTAGATTTCAAATATTCTTTGAGAAAGTTCTAGAATAACAAATGATCATTTACAAAAATCATTATAGAAGAAAAATCAAGATGTATATACTTAAAACTAAAATATTTTTTTAATTAAATGAAATTCGTATAGTTAGAAAATCTTTCTGTGTCATGGATGAATTAATTACGTATTATTGTACATGAAAATAAAGTTTTTGGATTATTAAGTTTTACATAATTAATAAATACTATACATATAATTAATTTCAATTATGTATATTTATGTATGTATTAATTACTTTAAAACATAAAATTTAATTACTTAATTTTTTTTTTTTTTTTTTAATTTGATATTATCATTTTTGGCCAAAAAGTAGAAAGATCACCTAAATTCAGTTTTGGCTTTAAAAACTTGTTTCGATCTATCCTCAATATTAGAAAAAGTCATTAAAATCTTTATTTTTGTGTAGTGGGGTCATTTTCAAAATAAGGTACATTTTCAGCAATTTTTTTTTTCAAAATTTTAAAGTACGATTTTTTCCACAAAATATTTTATTATATTTAATAAAATGGTAATTGTAACTCAAATGATGCAATGACTGAGCTTAATTGGCTCATTAACACAAATACAATAATTACTTAAATGTAAGCATCAGGGTTGTTTGGTTTAAACCACGCTGGTTTAAACCGTGGTTTAAACCATGTGGTTTTTTTAAAAAAAACATGCTGGTATTTTTTAATTTGGTTTTTTTCCCTTTTCCCTAATGTTTTCATTTATTTTACACATTATTAAAATGTGCAAAATCAAAGTTATGGAGGAGCTACAAGCAAAGCTAAAGACAAATTAAATTTTTGAAGTGGCAAACATCTTTAATCAATCTAATTTTTCTTACTAGCTATAAATTCACATGGCAAAATATTTTTCTACAGTGAACTGTGGAGGATTAAAAAAGGTAGTTAGTTTTAATTCTTTTTTAAACCTTTTATTTTTTAAAAAATGCAAAAATGGCATATGCCAGCCAAAAATGCAATTTTACTGCTTGATTATGATTTACTAAGGATTGCATCATGTATCAAAGCATCAATAATGACATAATCATAAGTCATTCTTTCCATTGGTTACTCTTGTTCTGTATGCCAATCATTCATTGAATGATTGGCTATGAATTTTCTCTGTTCCATAGCTATTGGTTTTAGTAAGCTTTGGTTTTTCTTAGATTGAATTTGCAGTTTTTACATTATTTTTTTCTGTTTCTAGTTACTTTGTATTGTATTTTATTTTAAGAAAGCTACTTATATATATTGAAATAAAAGAATGTCTAAAACTAGAAAAAAGGAAAATATAATCTGGTTTTCATTTGAGGGAATAAGAAATACATCAAAAACATGTTTAAGAGCCAAATGTAAAAATTGCATGCAATGTAAATGCTGTCAAATTAGCTCTTCCTTATAATACTAGGTGTGATTCATTTTCAGATGCTTTAGATGTTTACCTTAAAAATTGCCCCACTATACTTAAAATTTGTGTAGAAAATAGGAATGTTATTGATAAAAAAAAAATTCAAAAGCTCGTATCTGTCTAATTTTTATTTTAAAAGAATGTTTAAACTGTTAAATTCTATTGCAGTTGCCCTGGATAATATCTAAAGTAATAAGTTCCATTACTAATGCAGTTTATAATCGGACAGGTCTTCAAAAAATATTAAGAGAAAAAAAATGTAAATAAAGAAGTCTCATAGTTTTTTAGTCCTGGTATAAAGTAGCCCTAACACCCATGCCTTTTTAGGTATACATGCTTGAACCACAATACAGTCAAAGTGAACTATGTGAACAAGAAAAAAAGGATACATTAAATTTTACAAAACAAAATTATCCCCGTAACTCGATGCTTGCACAGATAATAAAATTTAATGCTAAATCTTCACCTTTTGAAGAAGAAAGAAACAGAAAAAATAAAGTTTGTATTTAAATAATAATAATAATAATAATAATAATTTTTCTAAGCCTATGTCTCAATTTGTGTAAGCATTACATTCGTTGATGTATCAAGTAAGTCAATACACATGTATTTTTTAGCATTAATAAAATGCATATTGATATTTTTTAAGTAAATATATGTAGTAAGAGATTAACAATCATTTGTTGATGTTAATACCTTAAATAATTTCTAAATTATGCACAAGAAAATGTTTTCTATTTCAGCTTATTTCTGTTAATTTAGTAAAATATGTTTGTTTGCCCTTTACTATGTTTTTTCACACAATGAATATTTCCCTATAGAAACCTAAACTTATAAGATAATTTAATTACTAGCAAAAGCCATGCTTTGTTTGGATTCGCGAAGCATTATTTTATAAAACAGATATTTGAAAGTAACAATATTTTTTTTTATTATTATTTTTGCATCTTTATTAAACAAAAACGTTATTTTATGTTTTGGCGCATTTAAATTTTTTATTTATGATGTAAAACTGGCATAATAAGATATTTTCGAAGCAAACTTTTACAAATTTTTTTTAAATTTTCAACTAAAAGCTCTTTTAAAGATGTTTTTACAATTTCAAGTAGCCACTGGTGTTTTTTAATTGTTTGAAATATGCATGTTTCCAATCTTTGTAATCAACATCCGATAATCTTTTATAGCTATTTTAGAATAATATATTTGAAGAAAGTTACTTCTTCAAAATCCTATTTTCTGGAAAAAATATTTGAAATCTGCTTTCGTTGATACTATGAATTTTTAACTGTAAAACATTTTATTTTAATTTCTTTGTTTTTATACATGTTAGCGTATGAGAATTGCTGTAATTCTCTCCGCGTGGGAGAACTTTTTACTTTCTGCGAATGGCAACTCAATTAATGGAATTACCTTTTAACGAAGCGCTCTCTCATTCTTGCTATGAGGTTTTCACGAATAATTATTGTTGTGTTTGCGAACTTATTAAAGTCTTATTTTTCTATAAAATCCTTCTGATTAATGAGTCGATATTATTTAGCCACAATACGACCTTCGCAAAAATATTTATAAAGAGCTTGAACCAACAACTTCACGCAGATCTTTTAATTTTTCATTTATATAACAAATTTAAGAATTAATTTTATTTGTTTACAATTATTTTGTTGCCAGTTTACAAAAAAAAAAAAAAAAAAAAAAAAATCCATAATACAATTCTTTTAAAATGTTTAAGTGTCATCTGTGCAAACGATTTTGCGGGATAATGAAAACATGTTTCATTTAATAAATTAATCATGATTCTATCTATAATTATTTACTCCATGATTTAAACTTTTTTTTTTCTGAAAATATACACGTTTCATTTTTTATTTATTTGCTAAAATGCGTCCGTATTGGAAATGCATGTAAAATAAATTAATTAAAATAATAATTTTTTTAACGTTTTACTGTAAAAAAAATTATATTCTGCAAATCTACAGATCATAATTTATTTTTGTGTTTAATTTGAAGTTAAAATATTGAATAGTTTTTTTGTAAAGCGTACGACAAATTGTAATTTGAGTGGACTAGTAGAGGATTCGCTTCGCTCATCCTAATAAATTTTTATGCTTTAGTTATTTAATTATCAAAAAAATAAATACTAATGTGATTGTTTAACATTAATTAACTATTAATTACAAAAAATCCTCATGACTTTCTAAAACTCAAGTTATTTTTCTTGCAAATGCTATTTAAATAAAGATTTGAAAAAAACCCGGTTTAAACCAAAAAAACCTGGTTTAAACCAAAAAAACTCGGTTTTTTGGTTTTTTAAAAAAAAACGGTTTTTATACCAACCCTGGAAGCATTAGTTAGACCAATGACATGCGTTAGGCCAGTGACATTTTGCATTAGATGGGTAACATTTTTCTATTAATCCAAAGACATTCTTTATTAAAGTTGTGAATAATCTTAATATTATTATAACTTTTAAAAAACAATTTTTCTACATGAAATTATTTCATTGCTTAGCATTGTGTCACTGGTATAACAGGATTTGTCACTAGCATAACAAATGTATTGTTAGACCAGTAACTGTTAGACCAGTGACATTTCTTTAAAAATAAATTCTTATTCCTTATTTAAAAATTGTAATATTGTGGTTTAGGGTGTTAAACACAACTTTATATGCTGTATTATTATAATCTTTTTATTAAATTGATTTAACTGTTATCAGTTTAATAGAATACTTGTTAGACCAGTGACACATAATAAAAGAACTCGGCTGACTTAGGAATATTTTTTTCTTTTTTTAAGCAGTAGATCACATGAAGACAGCTAGTTTTTCCACTATTTTGTTTACAAGCAGAGTTGCTAACATAAAAAAGCCAATTCAATCAATTTTTATCATCAGAATAATATTTAAAATTGAGAAATATTAGTTGTTAGACCAGTGACACAAAACATGTAAGACAGTCTTATTTAATTTAATTAATCCATATTAAAATCAATTTTCAGACTGAATTGTAATAAGTACACAAAATTTATATTGTTCTCAAAATAAAATTGCCCAAATCAACGAAAATAGCAATTATTAATTAGAAATTATAACATGTTGAAAATCAAAGTTTGGGTTTGAGACAAAAATGATTCCCATTGAAAAGTCAATAGTTCATTTTTTTTTTTGCCCAATTTAATTTATTTTTATATAAATTACTTAGTTTAATACTCTGATTATTAAAAAAAGAAATGAAGAACAAAAAAAGAAATGAAGAACAATTAAGGGTTTGAAATTTTTATCTACTTTTAATATTATAAATTTTAGAATAGTAAGACACAGAATTCTACTTATTTTGAAAATGACCCAGTGCAACACAGTATAGCAAAAAAGTTTTTTAGCAGTAAGCTGCTGCAATCAATTTCTCAACTTAAATTGGATAAAAGCAAAAAATGATTTTTTTTTCTTTTCACAATCTTACACTTTAGGATAGTTTAAAAGCATTTTGACATATCCATAGATATTTTTAGAACACTAATCTTTTAAAATCAGCATTGAAATTCATGCTAGATGAAAAATACAAAAATTACAAATTTATTTATTTAATGTGTTGCACAGTTTAAAATAATGCACATTTATATGAAAATAATGTATTTTTATGTGAAAAATAAACAATTTATAGGTAGTTTCTTTTTCTTTTTTTATAAATGGAGCAATTAATAAAAAAAACCCCATTCCATAATTAAAAAAAAAATCCCAACCTTTACAGTAGTAAAAATCCATCAACTGAAAATGTCTACTGAACCTGAAGTTTGTTATTAAAAAAAAATTATCTTTGCAAAAATATTTTTAATAATAATTAAATTTTCCAATTTAGATTTTATGTAATTATACTTTAATTCTTTTATATAGTTAATATACTTTAACTTTGAACATTTGTTTTGGTTTCTGGTGGTTTCTTCCATTTCTTCCAGTTTCTTCCACTGTCCTGGAAGAAACCCAACCCTGTCAATACTATACCAATTATGATTTTTAATCTTAAACTTCTGCTTCAGTCAATTAATCGGAGTAAAAGGGTTATTCCATGACACTTCATCCAGACCATCTCAACCACAGTCGCAGATTTCTATGAAATTCTATACATAAAAAAGTATGTCTAAAGATATGTTGTCTCACAAAATTTCAGTTTAAAATAATAAATTTTTTGTGAATTACAAGCATTTAAAAATACCCCTCTCAGTCAATTTTTTGCTGAAAATGATCTTCCGTCAAACATGTAATGTTGGATAAAAATACCTATTTTTCGAAATAATAAAATATAAATTTTTTTAGAAATTCTTAATAATGTATTTTATTAAAAGAATGTACTATCCAACAAGAAGAGAAAAGAATACTATCCAACGATACCATATTATAGATTACCTACAACTGGACAAAACTTTTAAATTTCAACACCAGTATTTAAGTATGGAAGTGTCTGCTATCTAAATGTCTGAATACCAAACAATTTGGATTCTAACAACGAATTTGGGTACATTAGAATTTAATGTCAAATGCGAAAAGATGGCATCCAGACCAATATTAACCATTTATAATCATCAATAATAATGGCACTTCATTTGCAGGAAGACAAACCAATCAGAAAATATATTTGACTCTATTTTCCTAGGAATAAATGAATTCATGTTTTTAGCACTTTCCAACAAAGTTGAAAAGTGCTTATGCATTCAGTTTGTCTGGCCATCTGTCTGCGCTCTAACTCTTGTAAATATACTCGGATTGCCATGAAATTTTTGGACGTTATTTAGGTTTACCTTAGCACGAACCCTATTGAAAATGAAGTTTCTACCGTGATTAAATTTATTTACAGGGACAGTCAAAAGTTTTCCATTACATTACGGCTTATCAGGAAAAATTGTTTCAAATTAATTTTAACGTTTATAACACTTTCCAAAAATTTGAAAAGTGCTTATGTATTCGGTGTATCTGTCTGTCCCCGCTCTAACACTTGTAAATATACTTGAATTGCTCTGAAATTTTGGTATGTTTTTGTCGTTTACCCTAGCACGAACCCTATTGAAAATGAAGTTTCTACCATGATTAGTTTATTTTAGGGATTGGCATTATTTATCGTATTAGGATAAATATCAGTGTTACTATGCTAGAACCTAATATTGCATTAATATGTTACTGAATAGTCCGTGTTAAATAAATAACACATGGTTCTTAATGACAGCATCTTCCTTCACTTGTTTTAATCAAGATTTCATTTTTTGTACCTCTAAAAAAGAATAATATTCATTAAAAACGTCCTTAATCGTTTCTTTTGAGACGTTTGCTGAACAATGTTGAATTCAAACACTTTTCTCCAGAGGGATTTCTGTGCTGTGGAAGAGGAACATTATAGAGTTCCGGGAGGTAGGGGAGAAGCATTGCTTTTTCTGACCATTAAAAACCCAAAATCTGATCTTCCGAGGAAACATCTCATTGCTCACCGGCACCCCCTCCACCGGACCATCCCCTGAATTCAACACTAGCACTCAGCATGACTCTATTTTCACCCCTAGTTATGACCTGCTCTGTTAGGTATGTGATGCTAATTTTTTTGCAGTTCATCAATCACTATGACTAGTAGTGAATACATGCATGAATAATAATAACTTACACCGTTAATTAAATACTTTTTCTGCTTGGTGCCTGATGATAGGTCACCATCGTAACACACTTTCTCCTATTTTAATAGCACAAAATACTACAGCCCAATATCTAGAGCACAAAACACAGAAATTTTTAGATCAGGAAAATATTTGAAAATTTATCAGAAAAACCTCATGCTTGAAGTGTTTTCCTCGATAAACAATATATTATAATCAATATATAAATATATTATATATATCACATAGATTAATGATTCAAAAGTAATTAATCCCCCAAACATACACCTTCAAATTTCGCTTATTTAGTTCTCTACCATTTTTAACATGACACCACCCCCCTTTCGGTGGCTCACCTAATTTTGCTCATTTCTTCACTTCATTTCAATCTTTAAAAGGCTATAATTTTGCTTCTATGGGAGCTAAAACAGAGACAAAAAATTCTAACATAGCTAACTTTTACTCGCCATTCTTTTTGCTATTTCAATTTTCCGGTTTTTCCCTATAGGACCATTTTTTGGGAGGGGGGCAGGGGGGAGGGCGTTTCTCATTTTTTGATGTAATATGTCTATCAAAAGCTTATGCTTCATACATTACAAATCTAGCATAAAAAAATTTCTCCCGTTATTCTGGGTCACATTAGAAACCCATATTGGGTTGAAATTTAAATTTCTCAAACTTCTTCGAGGTTTTTTGCCAAATCGGTATCAGAAAAAAAAGTGCCAACATGATGTGTGTATGACATCTGCGCCATATAAATATTATTCAGTCTTTTTTTATTGCAATTTTTTTATGTAAAACAATATGCATTATTTTTCATGCACAATTGTGCATTAAATGAAAATTGTAATCTAATTTTTGTAGTAGTACTTCATAATAATGAATAATAAAAAAACACATTATTTAAAAGTATTTCCTGCACAATAAAATGTTTCCTGACGATTACAAAAAAATGTTCTGACAATTCAAAAAATAAAAACGTAATTGTCCAAGTTTTCACTTCTGTCGGCACTCGAAAAATGTCATTTTTTTAGGGGGTGGGGGGTGAAAATTTTGTGGAAATAAGTCTTATTTTTTATTTATGTATGGATCCATATAAAAAAGTATGAGCTAGTGAACTTTGGAACCATTTTAATACAACTCATATTTTAAATATTAAAATAATTGAGAAAAATTATTAAAAAATTTTCAATTTAATCATTTTTATACTAAGTAAATGCAATTAAATTTCTTATAAATTGAATCTGGAATGTTTAGATAAGATTTTAATATTTACAAAATATAAAATACAGTACAATATATTAGGTTTACAGCTTTCTGAAAGACATAAAAATAGTAATATAAAATTTAGATGAGTTCAAAGTATTAGAATATTTTATTTTGCACAACAATATTACCTTATTAATATGAAGTAAATGGTAGTTAATTTTTTGTAGCACCCTCTTTTGCTTTCATAATCGCGTACAATCGATCTTGCATACTAAACATATCTGCTATTAAGAAACTAGTAAAAAAAACTGAGTCTGGAAAAAATTTCATTCTCTACCATCTGTCCTATCTCATAAGTTTCTTTGTCCTATCAGTTAATATTTGTTTTATGTTTTGCAGCCGCTCTAGTAGTGGCAGCACGCGTTGACTTGCTGTACGAAAATTCAGTAATGCATTTCATCTCTGATTTTAAAACATCAACAGTGCTGATTGAGAAAACGCGGTATACGGAAAATGGATTTTTGAAAAATTCGTTTTCCTCTGTATGTTTTCTTAATATGTTTTCTTGTACTTTCTAATTTTCCTGTTTTTCGCATTTCCTATAGGATACATTATTTTATATTCAAAAATATATGTGCCTATAGGTATTTTCTTAAATGTTGTTGCCCCACCAGTGGCTTAGAGTTTCTGCCCTCAAAACTGGTAGACGGCAGGCGCTGGATTAGAACAAAACCCAATCGCGGTCGTCAGACCAATCATTCGGAGTTTTCCATGGTTTTCTTCGAACTTTGGATTTCCTTGCATAAATACGGGTTGGGTTTCCTTAGAAAGACCCCCCTTCCCCCCACAGAGAGCACCGCCTTAGGGCCCATATCCCATGTGTTGTCCGTTTGGGAGCATATTTAGCAATTGTTTATAAATTGTTTATTGTATCCTGTTACAAAAATAACAGGATGTTGGAACCTGTTACCAGCGCTACTGTGGAATGATGTAACCTGTTAACCAAAAATAACCATATTTCCCATCTCTAATTTATTTACAGGGTGAATCACAAATTTTCCATTACATTATGGCTTATGGGGAAAAATCGTTTCAAAGACGTTTTAAAGATGTTACACCCTGTCAAACATATTAAAATTTGCATGCATTTAAGAGATGCACTAAAATATGCATTCTATAAAATATTCGGTGAAAATATAGTATTATTCCTTTACAGGGCCACACAAAAAAATTCTGTTGGATAATGGTAAAGAGGGGAATAGGGTGCGGCATTTTTAAAATATGTATAACAAAATTGATATATGTCACCAAGGCTTAATATAAATTATACGATACTGTCTTGCATAATATGTAGTACATTGTATTTGCAGGGACATACAAAAGATTTCAAGTAGTGTATTCCTTCCAACGAACTGTATATGTTTCCGATGATGGGTGATGGATGGATTTAATACATTTTAATTATGATTTACGCATTTAAGTATCACTAAATCTTTGTACATTATAAGGTGGTGTATATAAATGTTATAGTTGATATACAGGGCTATCAAAAAGAGCTCGCCAACGTTACTGAGTATGAGCATAAATTATTTAAAGGTGGTTCTTAAATAAGGTATGCATTTTTATGCTGAACTCCATTCAATTTACAAAGAAATGTTTGCAGAATATAGATAAAATGATAAACAGGGCCACACAAAGAATTGTGTACATGGACACCTATGAATGGTAATTTATAACAATGTGATTTCAGTTGTTTTAAGAGTTTTAGTTTAAAATGAATTTTAATTTCTTACTGACATGTAATAAAGGTACTAGGTAAACTACAGGGCTGAACAAAAGTTTTCAAGTATGTTTCCCATTTATTATTACAAATTGCTCAAAAAGAAATTTTTAGCTTTTTTCCTGCTAAACTAAATTTTCCCTTATGTATATCAACAGGATTTCATGAAGTGTTGGAAAGTGCTAGATAATCTATGCTTAATGCATTATTTTTTCTTACTTGGTAAATTAGTTATGCATTTTTATGCTGAATTATATTTAGCATACTAAAAGATGTTTACTGAATACAGATAAAACGATTTACAGGACCACGTAAAAAATTAGATATGACCGTCAAAGGATGATAATTTTTGGAAGCGTGATTTTATTAGTTTTAAGAGTATTTTAGTCTGAATTAAATTTAAGCTAAATAGTAGTGTGAATGTAAAGATAGCAGATAAAATGCAGGGCTGTAGAAATGTATTCAAGTAAGTGTCTGTGTACAGGCACAAATTGCTGAAAGAGAAATTTCAATTTATTACTCGTTTGCTTGCTAAACTAGATTTTTGTATCATATCTAACAAAAATAGCAGCTATAGATCTATATTTTATTTTGATTCTATCAGTTTTTTTACAAAATTTTCACACTTATAAATGATGAATTACTGTAAGAAATAAATGATACAATGTACACATATATTTCTTACTTCCTACTTACAGAGGTTCTATGAGAACTCATTCTAATTTAAGTGAGCAGATTATTTAAATTTTATATATTCTCTTTAAAAAAAAAAAAGCTATCTACTAAAAAAACACTTTTCAGAAGTAAAAAAAAAAAAAAAAGCCAAGCAAGGGGGGAAAAAAGGTGAAAGTTGTGTCTAAAAAAATGGTCTGATATCAAATTTCCAAGCTTATATTATGGTAATTATTTAACATTTTCCATTAAAAAAATTACTATTTCTAAGTCAATGTCTTTGTTTATGTTGTTATTAGAGATGGGAATGCTCGGAAAAACCCCGGAAAAATTGGGAAAAAAAACGTTTTTTTTTTTTTCGGGTTTTTTCCGAAGGCTTATTTTTCAATTTTTCCGAACTGGAAAAATTGAAATTTCATTTATGAAATAATATAGTGAAAATTTTGTAATAGCTACATTCTCATACTTTTTATTTATTTTATTTTTATGTTGAGTGTCTCACATGAAAATTTTAATATGGGTAATCTGATCTCTGAGCGGAAATCTGTTTGAGAAGACTTAAAAGGATTCTTCACATTTTTTTCTTGTTTGAAACACAAGACCCTTTGCAAAATTTCTCTTGAAAATAGACTTTTCAGAAAAAGTTTAATCAACAAATTGAATCTTTCGCAAGTGCAGTGATTAAAGAAAAAAAAATTTCATGCCATACAGCAGCTGAATCTTATTAAGTTGCATATATGTATGTAAATAACTTTATTAAAAATGTCTAAATAGGAACCTAAATATAGTAATAATTTCTTATTAAAAAATTCTTAATATATTTTGTACAACTATATACAAAAAGTTCACAATTTCACAAAAACTTGATTACATGAAAAAAATCTAGATATGTATGCAACTTCCCTTTTTAAAAATTAATTCATGTGTAAAATTATTGCAATAATATGCCGATTAATGGAAATGATAAAATTAAAAATTCAACATAAAATTTTGAAGTATGCATTTATTACTTTAATCTCTATTTTCAAGAATTAAGTATTGAATTCGTGAAAAATTTGACTTCCAGTTTTTGGTGTATTTAAAACTTTTAGAAGATCCTGAACACGTTTTGATGGTTTTTGGAAAATATCTGTCACTCTGAATCTGTATGTGACAAATTTTATGGGCACTCGATCTCAAGAACTGATGCACATCACAAAACTTTAGATTCAGTTACACCTTGATATAAACTCGAGATGTTTAGTTATCAGTATATATCGCCAAACTGATGGCGGTGCTATGCTGCATTATTCATAATTTCCACAATAGTTCTATCTCAAACTAATGTATGTATTTTTATAAAATTTCAGATTAAGTTAATCTTTGACATAACTTCGTGCTCATTACTTTTTGGTGTAAATTGCTCAACAGATGACACTGTTATGCTGCATTATTCATGATTATCGCAATAGCTTTACCAAAAAAAAAAAAAAAAATCAAACTACAGTTTCTGATATATATTAATGTTGTTTAGTTTTTGGTGTAAATCCCTTATAGCTGGCACTAGCTGCATTTTTCATATTTCGTTATAGCTGGTTAATTGAAAGTTTTTTCAAGGTGTTGAATCTAAAATTGACCTCCATTTTACTTCCATAATGTACAGTAATGTTGCAAAAACATGGACAGTTTGCATTAGAAAAGTACAATTGCGATGAAAAAAAAAACCCATATTTTATTACAAGTAACTATGTTCCAAATTATACTTTCCCTCTTGATTAAACTTTGAATTTTTGTAGTTTTCTAAAGCACAGTAGAAGTTTATCTCTGTATGTAACTGCTTTTGTTAATTCCTCAAATAGTATTTTCTATTTGTAGTGTTCTGTTTTCATAACTTTTGAGTTCCACTCTTAGAAATATAAAATTACCATGTGGAAACATTATTGAATATGGTTTCTTACTCAAGAATAGAATACCAGATTTCAGGGTAAAAAGAAAAAAATTATATTTAATTAAACTTTTTAAAAAAAATCTGGTTTCAGTGAGTAAAAATTTAACAGTCAATAAATCCTATGCTATTTTTTAGTTGCAGACCTGAGTAAGCCAAAGTAAAACTTAGTTTTGTTAGAATTTAGATTATAAAACTAAATCAAAACTTTTTTAAGTTGAGATTGGAAAGCTATACCAAAACTAAACATATTTTATAAAGGAAATAAAATTAGAATTCCAAGAAAAAATAAGTAATAATGTAAAAATATACATTCTTTAAACAAACAATGGAATTTTTGAATACTGATATTCATAATAATGACAAAACTGCCATAATTTCTTTAAACTAGTATCATTTACTTGAAAACAATACTTATGTAAATGGAATGCATAATTTATTTCATTCCAAACTGCAGATATATTGGCTCAGGTTTTTACATTAGGTCAATTGGTAGTTAAACATGTAACTGAAAAATCATTTCAACAGAGGTATGATATAATAAACAATAGAATTTAATAAAAATTCTTAGGCTGTGGAAAAAAAAACTAAACTTTTAAAAGCAGGCTTTGCTACTTTCTTTTCTTTTTATTTTGTAATATAAAGTGAAAATAATTTTCATTTAATACATATAAATGGGGAAAAAATGTTTATTATTTAATATTCTCTAAGAATATATAATTTATTTGGGAGAAACAGTCATGAAAAATCAATTTTTCCAATCTTTGTTTTTTTCCCGAAAAAAACCGGTAAAAAACTGGTATTTTTCCGGAAAATTTACATCTCTAGTTGTTATAAATCCTTTTTTCTTGTACTAAATTCATTGTAAATGTGTTTTGAAAATTCAAATGTTTTTAGCATTTTTCAACTTTGTTGGAAAGTGCTTATGCATTCGGTTTGTCTGGCCGTCTGGCCGTGCTCTAACTCTCGTAAATATACTCGGATCGTCCTGAAATTTTTGGCCGTTATTGACGTTTACCCAAGCACGAACCCTATTGAAAATGAAGTATCTACCATGATTAGTTTATCTACAAAGAGAATCAAAAGTTTCTCATTGCATTACGGCCTATGGGGAAAAATCGTTTCAAAGGAATTTTAAAGATGTTATACCCTGTCAAACATATTAAAATCTGCATTCTATAAAATATAAGGTGAAAATGTAGCTATTATTCATTTACAGGGCCACACAAGAGAATTCCATTAGATAATTGTAAAAGGGGGAATTGTGTGTGACATATTTTAAATATATTAAGCTGTTTCATGTATGATAAAATTAATATATGTCATTGAAGCTTAATATAAATTATACGCTACTGTCTTGCAAAATATGAAGTACAGTAGAACCCCGCTAATTCGGACCCCGATAATCCGGATCTCTGGATAATTCGGATCAGTTTGGTTATTTTTTTTTCCAAGTTTGAGAAGCGATTGGCTAATTTCCATAACATTAACTTGTTTCATTGTCGTATTCTAAATAAAAAAACTCTTTCTGGCATGTTTTCAGAATAATTAAGCAAAGTAAACATTATTACTAGCTGCAAATATTCAATAAGTTTAACATAAAGGTGATTTTCTGTTAGTATGTTATATTTTATTTCATTTTTTTCTAATTCTCCGGATTTTCGATATTCCGGATTGGGTACGGTCCCAATTAATCCGAATTATCGGGGTTTTACTGTACATAGCATTTACAGGGCTATACAAAAGAGTATATTAATTTCCGAAGTACCGTATATGTGTCCGATGATGGCTGATGGGGGGGATGAAATGCATTTTAATTATGATATGTGCGTTTATATTTCGCTAAATATATGCACATTATATGGTGTGTATAAATGTTATAGTTGATATACAGGGCTACCCAAAAGAGCTCACCAATGTTACTGAATATGAGCGTAAATTATTTAAACATGGTTCTTAAATAAGCTATGTATTTTTACCTGAGCTTCATTCAATTTACTGAGAAATGTTTGCAGAATATAGATAAAAGGGTATACAGGGCCATGCAAAGAATTAGGTACATGGACGCCTATGAATGATAATTTATGAGAATGTGATTTCAGTTGCTTTAAAAGTGTTTTAGTTTACAATAAATTTTAGCCTAATGCTGATGTGTAATAAAGGTACAATGTAAACTACAGGGCTGAACAAAAGTATTCAAGTATGTTTCCATCTAATAGTATGAATTGCTAAAAAAGAAATTTCAAGCTACTGGGTATTTTCTTGCTAAACTAAATTTTCCCATTACATCAACTGACATATGAAATACAGGGCTGTTCAAAAGTACTGGAATACATATTTGGATATATTTGGCTATACACTATTATTTTCCTAAATAACAAAGTTTTGCTAAAGGTTTCATTAAGTGTTGGAAAGTGCTTCATAATCTATGCTTAATGCATGATTTTTCTTACTTGTTAAATTATGCATGATGGGCTTGGCGGCCATCTTTCATATTTTACACAAATTTCCAAGCACCAAGTTTGTAAAGGAAAGCGTAGTAAGTTTACATTATGTACAATTTAGAACTTCTGATTTTAACTATGGACAAATATATTTAACACGTTACCACCCCAGCGATCTATTTACAGTTTGTCTGCAACTAAACAAAACTTTTAAATTTAAACACCAGAATTTTTGTATGGAAATGTCTGCTTAAGTAAAAATTTTGAGTTTTAAATTTTAACTATGGATTTGGGTACATAGAAATTAGTATACAATATGAAAAAATGGATGCCAAGCCCATCACGCATAATTTTAAAACACTTGAATTTTCAAAACACGTTTACGATGTATTTAGTACAAGAGAAAAGGATTTCTATCAACATATGCAAAGGCATTGACTTAGAAATAGTAATTTTTTTAATGGAAAATGTTAAATACAATAGACTCCCTCAAATCCACAAACCAGAAATCCGTAACTCTCTAAAATCTGCACATATTTTACGGATGTAAACAATGAAACTTTCAATTTAGATATTGGGACAAAATTTGATTATTTTTAGTTTTGTATCAATTCCATACATTTTTTAATTTGTAATTTTCTTAATAACTGTTTTTTTTTTCATAAAGGAAGATTTTTTTTTTTTTTTTTTTTTTTGAAAAAATCATGATATTGCTGATATCAATGATAATCAATCTTCTTACCAAATATATTATAGAATTAAGATTTTTTGGTTATTAAGCCTGTCTAAACTTGAAAAAAAAAAAAAAAATCCTTATTTTATGATTTTGATGTGAATTAGTAATGTACTTTTATGAGGCAAGTTTAGTTGAATAATTTTGGAAAAATATATTTAATCTTTATAATGAATATTTAATCATACACTATTGATTATTAACTTGACTTTTGGTATTAGTACATTAATAATTTAAAAAATTATCTAAATTTTTATTATTTTAGTTTATTACTTATTTTAATATTTTATTATATTGTAAGCATTCATTATAGTTCCGGTCACACTATTAATTGCACTCAAATGACTGTTTAAAAAATGTAAACAAAGCAATGACCAGAAATCTGCAAAATTCTAAAATCCGCACAACCTTTGGTCCCAAGCTGTGCGGATTTGAGAGAGTCTACTGTAGTTACCATAGTATAAGCTTGGAAATTTGATATCAGACCATTTTTTAGACACAACTTTCATCTTTGTTTTTTCCTTGCTTGGCTTTTTTTTTTTTTTTTTTTTTTTTTTTTTTTACTTTTGAAAAGTGTTTTTTAGAAGATACATAGTTTACAAGGAAACCATTTAATAATAAAAAAATTAGAAAGGTGTTTTTTGAAATTTTTGAGAAAAAATATTTTTTGTTAATTTTACAGACTAATATCTAAAGCATTTGTTAAAGTTCAAATTTTTTTAAAAATACATGTAGTGATGACAAACAAATATTATAATTACGCTGTAATTTTGTTTCTGGGTGAATTTCACATGAACTGCCAGTTTGATGTCCTGATGTTTAAATCTAAATTACATATTAATAAATTTACTTTTTAATAGTCTAAAAGCAGGTAGTAGCATATCTTTTCATGCTTAATTCAATGCATTCGTTACATTTTTTCAGAGTTGTGAAATAGTGGTCTTTTTTTTGCACTTTAGTTAGCAAGTAATGGGAATTTACTTGTCCTGAATAAAAAAATTGCAGAATTTCAGTCTTTTTTTTATGATTCCAAACATTTAAAAATTTTTATATATGAATTAAAAGTAAAATATCCTTTGTTAATTAAACAAATAGACAATTTATATTTTTAAAATACGTATCTAAGAGTTTAAAATTTAAATGTATTTTCTGTCCTTATATGCAGAACATGAGTGTTACCTTAGGGAAGTTTTATTATTTGTTTTCAAAATATTTGTATATTACATTTGCCACGGTAGCGAGAAAACGATGCTGTTTCTTCTTTACAGTGCGCTTATTTAGAACGCGATAATTTTGTTCTATAATTGCTATTTATCAGAATGTTCATTTCAACATGGTGAGTATTTTTATTTTCTTACAGGAGTGTTACCCATTTATTTATTATTATTTTTTAACGTATAAAAATGTTAAGTTAGGGAATGCTGTATTTTTTGTTCAGGAATCAATAGGCCCAACTAAAATTTCAATAAAACAGTTAGAATTTATTTTAATGAAGAATTCCTTAATAAATGTCATGAGTGTTACCATACATGAGTGTTACCTTACATGAGTGTTACTTGGAAAAAGTAACACTCATGAGAAAAGAAGTTAAGTAATTCTAAAACTATAAATCATGTGTAAGATTTAAGTTATGATTATAATAGATTCATGATTCAGGTATATATTTTGTCATATTATATATATTTATAATTAATTAAAAATTGTAACAGGATTTTCATGTCTGTACACGTGTTTGTAAGTGCTATTTAAGATTCAAATTTTAATTCTTAATAAATAATTTTTAAAGGACTATCTATTTTACACAAATCATAGTTTAAACTTTTAAAAATCTTTTTTTATATGTATTGTTACAAAAAAGCTGTTTGCTACAAGATGAGTCTTATCGCTTGTCATGAGTGTTACCGCTTTTCATGAACGTTACTGTAACTAAGAATCAGAATTTTATTAATGCATTTGTTATTTCACTTAAATTAATTGTTTAGTCTATTAGAACTTTCTAATTCTTTATTATAACTGCAATGAAAATAATTAATTTTTAATTAAATTTGTTTTTAATCAGAAGTTATACCCTTTATTTAAGAAGCAAAGTAACACTCATGGCATAAACAACTATTAAAATGCTTTAAATTTATGAAATAAATTAATACTAATACATTTTTGATTTAATAATACGTATGTAAGAACCTTAAGCATTTTTTTAATTAATTATTGATACAAAAAAAATCAGAATGTTTTATAGAGGTCACACTTATGAGAAAAATAGTGACTGGGCAAGACATTTCTTGAAATTTCTGAAATATAAATAAAAAAACTCGCAAATAATCTACTGCTTAGAATGTTGTAAACTATAAGCAACTCATTCATGAGTAAATTTTTATATTTAAACCAAATTATTTTTTCAAATTTTGTTTCACCTAATACGGCAATACATTTGAAAACCACCCTTCTAAAAACTTGTTTCAATGTTATTTTAATATATTAAAGTATAAAATTTATATATAGAAAATTAATTTTCTGTATGCATTCAAACAAAACTTCCATTGTACTAACTAAAAAACAATCAATAAGATTAAATAATATAAACTGATTTATAAAACTATTCATTGAAACAATATGAACTTTGCATCTTCTTTAAAAAAATGTGCAAAGCATAAATTTATACCAAAAGTAAGCCCCTTCAAACATTACTCCCCCTTTCATATATTTTGTAAGTTGCATATTCTGAGAAATTTATAAATTCCAAACATATCCCTTCGCTTTCCTAATTTTACCTATCTATTTCACAAAAGTACTAATTATAAGCATCCCCTTTAAAATTATTAGAATTTCCTGTGTGCTAAAGGTTTGCTTACTATCAATACTTTAAATTTTGTTTTACCTATAGTCTTCATAATGATATAAATAAAAGTAAAATAATATAAACCTAAATATTATAACAACCATATCCTTTTATTTAAAATCTAAAACTGTTTAATAAATAAAGTATAAAAATGCACTGATAAATAAATTTTAAATATAATTCTAAAAAAATAATTTTAAAAAATATTTTTCGTAAAATTCACTTGATGTTTATTTTATTGTAGGACATAGCTTAAAATCTTGTGCATTGTATTGAAGAATCATAAACAAATATTTAGAGCATAGATGTATCAAAAAATAAGTATTAAAAAGATAATAAGTATCAATTATTAAGTATAATAAGTATTAATTAGGATGAGCGAAGCGAATCCTCTACTAGTCCACTCAAATTACAATTTGTCGTACGCTTTACAAAAAAACTATTCAATATTTTAACTTCAAATTAAACACAAAAATAAATTATGATCTGTAGATTTGCAGAATATAATTTTTTTTACAGTAAAACGTTAAAAAAATTATTATTTTAATTAATTTATTTTACATGCATTTCCAATACGGACACATTTTAGCAAATAAATTAAAAATGAAACGCGTATATTTTCAGAAAAAAAAGTTTAAATCATGGAGTAAATAATTATAGATAAAATCATGATTAATTTATTAAATAAAACATGTTTTCATTATCCCGCAAAATCGTTTGCACAGATGACACTTAAACATTTTAAAAGAATTGTATTATGGATTTTTTTTTTTTTTTTTTTTTTGTAAACTGGCAACAAAATAATTGTAAACAAATAAAATTAATTCTTAAATTTGTTATATAAATGAAAAATTAAAAGATCTGCGTGAAGTTGTTGGTTCAAGCTCTTTATAAATATTTTTGCGAAGGTCGTATTGTGGCTAAATAATATCGACTCATTAATCAGAAGGCTTTTATAGAAAAATAAGACTTTGTTCGCAAACACAACAATAATTATTCGTGAAAACGTCACTGCGAGAATGAGAGAGCGCTTCGTTAAAAGGTAATTCCATTAATTGAGTTGCCATTCGCAGAAAGTAAAAAGTTCTCCCACGCGGAGAGAATTACAGCAATTCTCATACGCTAACATGTATAAAAACAAAGAAATTAAAATAAAATGTTTTACAGTTAAAAATTCATAGTATCAACGAAATCAGATTTCAAATGTTTTTTCCAGAAAATAGGATTTTGAAGAAGTAACTTTCTTCAAATATATTATTCTAAAATAGCTATAAAAGATTATCGGATGTTGATTACAAAGATTGGAAACATGCATATTTCAAACAATTAAAAAACACCAGTGGCTACTTGAAATTGTAAAAACATCTTTAAAAGAGCTTTTAGTTGAAAATTTAAAAAGAATTTGTAAAAGTTTACTTCGAAAATATCTTATTATGCCGGTTTTACATCATAAATAAAAAATTAAAATGCGCCAAAACATAAAATAACGTTTTTGTTTAATAAAGATGCAAAAATAATAATAAAAAAAAATATTGTTACTTTCAAATATCTGTTTTATAAAATAATGCTTCGCGAATCCAAACAAAGCATGGCTTTTGCTAGTTATAATTATAATTAAGTATAAAAAAAATAAGTATCTATTGAAGAACATATAGAGTAGGTGGGGGTAAAGATACACACTTTACGTAAATTTTGATTTTTAACAAACACATAAGTCTAAACTTTTGTAACGAATAATTAAAATATTATATTAAAACATTAGGCAAGTGTCACCATCAACCAGTATTCATCAAATTGTGTAAAACACAATTTTTGTCATAAGATCGCGAGAAAAATTTTCATTTAATGTTTAAATTTTGAAACAGAATTGTTTTTGAGGTGTTTAGTTAAGTTTTTGAAATATTTAACGGAATTTTTTTCAGAATCTCAAACATTTTCGCCACTTCCTTTTTTTTGCCAGTGTCTTATTAAATATTTTCAAAATTATTACTTTATCAGAGAGAGTTATGTTTAAACTGGAAGCGATTTTATGCAAATGTAGTCGAATATAACACCAGCAAAGGTGGTATTTAGTAACAATTCTTCATTCAAATGGTCTCTCACAACAAAAAATGCTCAGGTTGATGGTGACACTTGCCTAATGTTTTAATATAATATTTTAATTATTCGTTACAAAAGTTTAGACTTATGTGTTTGTTAAAAATCAAAATTTACATAAAGTGTGTATCTTTACCCCCACCTACTCTATATGTTCTTCAATAGATACTTATTTTTTTTATACTTAATTATAATTATAACTAGCAAACAACAAACATCCTCTCTAAACTCTAAAAGTAATGAGAGTTAATTTAGGTAGAAGAAAACCTGCTGAAAAACGACCTTCTCTGCAATTCCTCCTTATTCCTGCCTTACTATCCAAACCAAGAAACAAACACCATTTTCAAGTCAATAATGGAATAATTTTATCTTTTATGTTTCTTTGTGATATAGTTGCAAATCGTCCCACTAGCAAGCAAATGTTTCAATCTTTTCCAAGAACACATGCTCATCTTGGCTAAAACAAAGTCAAGTGTAATCATGCAAAAATATGTTTTTTTTTTGGAAGGGGAGAATTTGAATGCCTTTTTTTAGACATGAGGAATAAGGTAGAGGAATGTATGAAATATAAACCATTAATCAACAAAAAAAAAAATATTCCACAAATAATTCGAAGTGTTTTCTGAATTTATGATAGAATATTTTCGAAAAAATTCGTTAAATGGAGATATACATTTTGCTATATGGAGATTATTTTTAATGTAATCATGAAAAAATTAACCATTCCTATAAAAATTCGTTAAATAGAAAAATTTGTTAGATGGAGTTTCGTTATAGAGAGACTAGACTGTAATTTCAGAAGTACAAATTTAACACAAAATTTTTCATTTCAGATTTCCTTATAGAAGTTTTTGCACAAACTGATTCACTTTGACATCCCCACCCCGTCCCCACAAACAAACATAAAAAAAAAATAAATAAATAATATAACATAAAACAAGATTTAAACAGAAATATTGACAATTTTATTGCTATAAAAATAACTTTCTTAATTGCCTTTAATGCATGCTATTTAAAATAATTTCTCAATTTAAGGTTTATGTGCTTTTCCTTTTTTATTGACTTTCTGCAATTTCATGCCTGATTATGATTTGTTCTATAAAGAGTGAATTTCTATTTACATTTTGTTATCTTTAGATCCTCTTCCTTGTGATATTGTAAATCCTATAAATAGTAGAGAGGATGCCAAACAAACAATGAAAAAATTGTTGAGTCATGGAGATGTAAATAAAGAACATATGGAATTGCTGATGAATGAAACTTTTGCTGAGAGAAGAAATTTTATCACTGTTACATGTCCTCCTGTTGCTGTGGTTCACGAGCAGTACCCAGCATTATTTTGTGCTGAACAAGTATGTATATTTGTTTTTGTTTATAACAAAAGTATAATCGAACTCTGTCAAGACACATTTCTAGGAAATGAACAAAAGTTGCAATTTAAACGGGATTTGTGTAATGGTGAAGGAACTGGACTTATTTACACATTTAATCATCTAAATGAACTTTAAAGCCTTCATTTATATGTTTACATTAAAAAAGATTGTCTTTTATATGTATTTAAATTAAAATTTAACTGTGTTCAACTGTAACTCATTGTATCTTTTCATAGAACTGAATTAAATAATATTTTAAAATAAATATATATGGATTCAAACATGAATTTATTGTTGACTAATTTATAACCAAAAATAAAACAAAATCATTTTCGCTATACTAATTTTTTTAACACAAGGAAAAAATAATAAATCTTTGAAGCAAAATCCAGTTGTTAAAATCATGTTTAGTACTTATGCTAATGAATACCCTTATAAATCTGTTCATTTTTACAACTCAATATAATATTCTGACTATATCATTCTCTCTGTATTATTGTTTTAAAGCATGTTATTTATGTATAAAAACAGTATTTACAAAAACAGTCAGTATGAAAACTATGTATATATTATGTACACATGTTTATAAATTTCACAATACTAACACATTTACAACTTAATTCAAATCACATTTTTAGCTTGACCTAGATTGATTTAACCATGCATCTTAGTTCTCATTAAAAATGTCTTAAAGATTTCTCCCATTCTGAATGCATATTTTTTTTGCCAAATATAGTCAAATTTGGCAACATTCTTTCATTTGTTGCAAAGTGTGTTTTGGTATTCATAATTTTGAAAATTGATTTTTCAGCCAAATCTAACCAATATTTGTCAAATGTAGCACTTTTATTGACTCTTGAACATTGTCAAAGGATCGCAGAAAAAAAAAATGCAAATAATAATTTAAAAAAAATAATTTGAAACAATTGAAGAAAAACACAAATTTTGTCAATAAATTGTTTTAAAAAAATGAGAATTATGTCAAAAAGTCATGATTAATTATTTAAAGGAATTTGTGTATTATGTTAAATTTTATTTTTATGCATTATAAAATTATATGTACTTAGCATACTATTTCAAATTTGTAGCTGTAAATCTAGCCTTAATTCTTAATCATTTGTTTGTGAAAAAAACTTGGAATAAGATTAAAAATTTTTAAAAATGACTGTAGAAGATCTTTATAAATCAATAATTCCATATAACACACATCTCAGCTGTAAAAAAATTGCTACTCCCTAGTAAACTAGATATAATGGACTTGTTGAATTTTATCTCCTTAATTTAGAACTTTCGCATGAAAAAAAAATTACTATTACAATAAATATTTTTGAAAATGAGTAATATAATGAATGATTTCGTCTAGGTATATTTGGATAATTTTTAAGGGTGTATTCGAAAAAACGCTTTTCCACCTTCAAGAACGCGAAATTTTCCGATACAATTTCAGACACATTTTTAAAAGTAGAAACATGAAAGTTGCTGAGGGGATTTTTGAAAAGATGTACAAAGTGCCGTTTGATATCATTTAACGCTCCATTCATTAGAATTTGATTTATGAACAATTATCTTCTTAGTATCACCCTTTTTTTCGTTCCCAAATCTCCCGCTTCAGAAAAATTTGTTCAAAATGACATTTTTGATTGCTTTTTTTGCAATATTTTCTGCATTTATCAAAGAATCGACAATCACGGCACCTTGAGTACTTTCTCAATAAGACAATTTGCCAGTATGATGGATATGAGAGCAACAATGTATTTAAAAATAAATCGGAAAATAAGCAGTTTGAATCGAAATACACCCTTAAGAAGTATATTTAACAAAATATGCTATGATCTATATAATACAAAAGTTTATAATCTGGATAAGGAATGCAGTATAAAGATATTCTAATATATTTTATTATGTTTCAGGCATATTTAGCTATATTTATGATATAAATTTAATGATGTGTGAAATGTGATCTACATAACACAAAGTTCTATATAACACACAACCTTATGTACAAATCTTGTAGGTATTCTTCTCATCCTTCTAATCAGAAAATTGCAACTTTTAAAAACTTATGTTATCCGGGCTTCCAATATTTGTTCAACTCCTCACTTCAGTTACTTAGTGATGAATTTAACTATCTAAAAGCTATTACTGTTGATCATGGTTATTTCCCTAATATTATTGATTCCATTCATTGAAAATTGAAGAAATCTGCCCATTCTGAAAAGAATTTTGATTCCAATTCCAAGTCTAATACTTTGGTTGATTTACCATTTTCCCCTAAAGTCAGTCAGCAAGTTGCTAAAATTTTAAGAAGGTTAGATTTCAATGTTATTTTTTCTGCTGTTAATAAAATTGTTTTTTTCAAATCTTAAGCACCCCATTGATCCCTTAGATAACTGGAATATTTACCAAATTTCTTGCCAATGTGGTCTTTTCTATTTTGGTCAGACAAAATGTGTTTTTAGATTTCATTCAAAGGACAATAAAAGGTATGTTAAAAATCAAGAGCTTAAATGCTCTTCTATTGCTCAACATTGTTGGTCTTCACAACATAGGTTCAACTTTTCTTCAGCCACTATTATCCAGAAATGTCCTTCTATTCTTGATTTTAATTTTTAACAAATTTACCACATCATTAAAAATTCTCACTCCTTAGTCAATGACTTATCAAGTACACCTTACAGGGGTCTGTCCAGGACAAAAATTGAGTCCGTTAACGGACTCTTCACAAAAACAAATTTATGAAAAACGGACTCTTCGCAGAATTATATTTCAGAAAAATGGCCCTTTCATAAAAAACAGCATAATAAGTGTAAATTTCTGAAAAAATTCTAGATTTTTGTGTTCATTGTATCATTTATCTCAATGTAAACAAACTACAGCCTCTTTCGTTTATTGCTATCTTGCTTTCCACTTTTTCCCCCCGTTATCCTTATTTTGAATGAGCGCCGATTGGCTGATACATGACATCAGCAACATAGTAGGTGTGGCGATCGTATCTTTTTATGATTTCACTTCCTAATTTGGCAACACCTGCTTTTATTTTGCTGCGTTCGCTTCGTGCATGAAACGAACTTCGCAGGCTTTAGTTCTTACTTTGAGTTTCCTCTGATTTCCCTCATTTTTTTTGTTTCTACTGTATGTGCTCATTTCTTTTATTTCCATTAATATGAAATGTGAATGTCCATCCACGGGAAGAAATTCTCGAAATTCTGATTGTTATGTGAAAAAAAAAAATAGGATTGTCAGATGCTAAAGGCTGTGATAAAATTTCTAATTACTTTAAGAGAATCGATCAAGATGCTGTTGTGCAAAAATCTCCGATCAGAAATTCGAAAATTCGGTGTATTCAGAAAAACTCTTTTCCACCTTCAACAGCTCGAAATTTTCTTATACAATTTCAGACACATTTTTAAAAGTAGAAACATGAAACTTGCTGAGGGGATTTTTGAAGGGACGTATAAGGTGCCGTGTGATGTAATTTTACGCTCAATTAATTAGAATTTGATTTATAAACAATTACCTTCAGAATTTGAGCCTTTTTTCGTTCCCAGATCTCCCGCTTCAAAAAAATCAATTCAAAATGCCGTTTTTTATTGCTTTTTTTTGCACTATTTTCTGCATTTATCAAAGAATCGACAATCACAGCATCTTATGTACTTTTTAAATAAGACAATTTGCCAGTTTGATGCATTTGAGAGCAAAACTGAATTTAAAAATAAATCTGAAAATAAGCAGTTTGAATCAAAATACACCATTAATGAAGATTCCAAGTTTTATTTTAAAAATGCAAACAAAATATTAAAAATCAGGGCTGTAGCAAGAAGTGAATAATTAGGGGAGTGCTCATGAAAATGTAGGGGGAGGGGGGACTCGTACATTTTTTCTCTCTCTGTGTGACGCAGAAAGATAAATTAATGCATATTTACTTTGTAGTTATTATGTTTCTGATTAAACTGTTGCAATAAATAAATTTAAGCTAAGAAAAGAATAGGATGATGGAAAATTCGAGTGCATAACTAATGCAGTATTAAACATGATGCTGGCTTCGTATGTGCAAATAAAATGAGCATGTGTTGAAAACTTATTTCAGTTACAATGTAGTATTTTTGTAAAACTGTGAAAAGTTCTCAAAATTAAATTGGATTTTTGAATAGATTTCATTTGGGTTTTTGGAACATAAATTCATTTAGTGACCTTGGAATCTTTTCCAGAGGTGGGTGAATCAAAATGTTTTAGGGGGCTGAGCCTCCCGTAGCAGCCCCTTAGCTACAGCCCTGCTTAAAATGCAATGATAATTGTACATTGGGCTGTAATTAGAAATGAATAGAAGGGAGGGGGGGGTCAAGAAACTGTAGGGTGGAGCTCGTATTTTCATATGAGCAATAGCGAGTCTAACGGTGTGGTCACGGATGTCATGACACCCCTTTCCTCATGTGCTGTACTGCAGAAATATTCTAAAAATTACTTTAAAAATTAAATATACCTTAAATTCCCCCCCCCCCCCTCCTGTTCAATAATGCAAGTCTTTCTGATTCTCTAAAATGTCTACTTAAATCAAAATTAGGAAACTTCTGATACATTTGAGAAAGCATTTTTAGCCATGAAATTCGACATTTTATACTAAATTTCCAGATGCAACTGCTAATTGCCTCTTCATGACGACATTTCTGTGGCTTCAGGTCCTAAAAATTACCACAAATGCTAACTTAACAACATTTTAAAATCATTTTATGGATTTATAAGAATGAGAAACATTTAAATTTCTTCATATCTGAATGAAATCTGTGTAAATTATATATTTTTAGAAATATTAATGCAAATTATTGTATTTATGAATGAAAATGAATTAGTGAAAGCATCAGAAAAATCATCACTTTTAATTTAAGAATAACTTCCAAGATAATAATTGATTATGAAGTGATGTGGTCCCGCTCTAAATTGAGGACTGGATCTGCCATTGTATATGATGGACGATGCTTTATCGATAAATGTTTTTTGTTTTATTAATTCGTTGTTGAACCTTCTTAAACTGAATACTTCACTTGGCATAAATATAAATCACAGTTTGCTCTATCATTTGATGCTTCAGAAAAATATGTCTACAGTTTACTTCTTTCCATTATAAAAGCAATAAATTAATCAACAATCTCATATATGATTCGTACGGATTCCCTACGAATATTTTCCAGGTAAATATCAGTATTTTTTAAATTATTATATTAAAAGAATAATTCTAGTTCAAACGTGCATATTTTTGTCTTATTTAAGGATAGATTTTCTATATTAAAAAAAAAATCCTGGCACAAAAAAATTCCCTGGTTGTGAAATTCCAGGTTCTCTATAAACCCTGCCATACGAACGAAATCATTTCAGATTTAAAAAAAAACTGATACAAACAAAATGATACGCATACACTGATATGGGAAAATGATGTCGATTCGTCTGCATTTGAATGCAATTTTGCATCTTCTACCGCACTCGACTGTCTGGCTGCATTTGTGAATTATACAAATGTAAGCAGCATTGGAAGTTAGTTTAACTTTGTTCGGCTGCGTATTGACATATAAAATAAAGAATACCCGTTTCTTAGAAACGAATATGTACAATTTGCAACAGCTCTATTCTCCGGTAGATGTCTCTACTTGTCCACCCAGTTGTTCATGCTGCTTCCTTCTCATTGGTTGCTTTTCTTTGGGCGGGATCGCTCCCGTAATGGGTATATAAGCCTGCATTTCTCTGTCTCTTTGCTCGCTGAGTCTTGCACTGATGAAGAATCTCCATAGTAGATTCGGAAAAGATTTAAATCAATGCAGCTGTTTGCTACTTTTTCATGCATTATTTGTGCATTTCTATTTTTTTTTTTTTTTTTTTTTTCTCTCTTAATGCACAGCCTTATGTTTTTAGGTTTGCGTTATATAGATTGATCTTTTACTGTATTTATGTGCAATTTTATATATTAAATTATTCAAGTATTTTCACCATGTACTTTCATTTTTAAAATCTAAAGTATTTCATATGATTAGTTTATATTTTAAATGAACAATAATTTTAATTACTTTTGATCAAACAGTTATAGCTTACAATCATTTTCTATTTTCTTAGCAACTTTTTTAGCAAAAACATGTATTTTTTACAGCATATGTGATTTTTAATGTCTATAACTGCCAAAAATTTTATTCAAGTGTCTAAAACTCAAAATTATGAAAAATTGTAAATTTAATATTATTGTAAAAATAATAACACTTTTTAAAGTCAATTTTAGGTTAAAACCAGATAAAACCGTAACACTGTCAAAAATATAACTCTGTACAAAATAAATACATTGTTATCATAATTTCAAAATGGGTGCAGGGCCCGGATTTCAAATTGACAAACACATCTCTAGAAATCTCAGTTCCTTTATTTTTAAAATTCTCTTAGGAGAACTCAAGTGCATGAGTATATGTACAATGAAAAATGGTTCACAAGCAATGATTACAAGTAATTTTGAATCTATTTATTATATCTAAATGACAATGTAAGTTGAGCATATAAAAACAGATAGGAAGAAAACTAGTTCCTAATTTTTTCAAAGAGACATGCCATCCAGGGAACATTGATGAAGCAATCTAAAAATAGACTAGAAAACCATGCTGCCAACACATAAAGTACAATTTTGTGGAAAGGAGTAACATAGGAAGGAAAAAGCTGTCTGAATTGCTGTAGCACTAAAATGATTGGATTGATGCGATTCAGCAAAGGAAATATAATCCTGGCAGATGTGTAACATCAGAATAATGTCACATAAATGAAATGTGATAGGAATATCAGTCTTTTAATTCTTCTAACAGTACATCTTTTCCTGCCTTTGCCAGTTTAATTTTGTAATGACGCTGTCATCTTTACCGCTTCAAGAATTTAAAAATGCCATCTTTGATTACATTGCCATCAATTTGCCTTTTTATTTCTGCATAACTGTTCACTTTATAATAATATTTTACATTGATTTTTAGATGACCAGTCAACTTCTTGTACCATTTTTTTTAGATTTCCTATGTTTTAAATCAAACTCTAATATCAATCACAAAATCATTAGTAAATGTCCTCCTCACAGTCACCAGCTGCCTTCCAACAATTGAATCTTACTGTTGATTGACTACTAATAATCCTCCCAATTGACTCGCTGCTGAAGAAAGATTATACTTGATTGGCTCTAAAGACGCATGCTCATTGGCTGGATTCAAATAAATGAAAGCGCTACTTTATGTTAACCTAAGCAAGTTGCTATTCTTCTTGCTTGTCTCTAACTTTTGAATAAACTCTAATGATCAAACACCATTCTTTTCCTTACATTCTTCAATAAATTGTTTTTCTACTTACATGTAATTTCATGGCATGACCAAATCTGATAAATACATTTTCAAAAAGGTTTCCACATTATTGTCCACTGCTGAATATGTGTGTATTTTTTATTTTTGATAATTAGAAAATATTCAAAGCATTGATATGTTTAGTAGAATTTTTTTTTTCTTTTTAGGTTAGAAATGAGTTGGATAGAATATTTTATCCTGGTAAATGCAAAGAATTTTTAGACAATATGAGTATATATACGAAACATATATTACATTATAAGGAAAGTAAGATTGAAAATATTCTTGAAATAACAGAAAAAGCTCGTTCTCGTGCTCGTACTCCTAAACAAAAAGCATGTAAGTTATTTTATTTTTCCTTATTTAATTTTTTTATGAAATCTGTTATTAAACTGTTATAGAAGCTTTAATTCATTAAATCAAAAAAGTTTCCTTAAATTTTCTCCTTTTAACCCTTTCAGAAGAGATTAAATCTGTTAGTAGAATGAGAAATTGACTGACACCGGAATTCATAAACAAATTTTTTACATATTACAAAACCCCTAATTTAAGCTTTTATTATAAAAGCAAAATTTTACTAAAATATTATTGGTGTCATTTGCAAGTTAAGAATTAAAATTAGGTATTCCAGACCAGGCACAATGTGCCGGAAAGGGTTTAATCCTTTTAGTATTAAAATTATTCATATAATTTTTTTTTCTTTTAGTCATCATTTTTAATTTTTAAATCAATGTTAGTTGATTATGTTTATAAACTTTAGTTTTGGGATATCTACAGTCTCTCTCTCTCTCTCTCCCCCTCCTCTGTTTGTACTCTATTCTATCTTGGTACATAACAAGGCTTTTGACAAACCTTAACAATTATAGTAGACTCCCTTAAATCCGTGACCCTAAAATCCAAGAATGCTAGAAATCAGCACTTTTTTTTCAGATGTAAACAATGAAATTAAAGATTGCATTGGAGTCAGCCGCTAACACATTTTTTTTTTTTACTAAATTTTTTATAAATTATTCTCTTTTGGCTATTACAGCTGATTTATTAATAAATTACATTACTTTTGATTTTGATATAAATTAGCATATCTATATAAAAAAATTCCAGGGCATCGAAATGGAAAAAGCCACAAACCAAAACAATATTTTAAAGTTTTTTTTTTTTTTTTTTTTTTTTAGACAGATTTATTTGTAAAGATATAAAGCAATATAAAAAGGGCATTCAAGATTGTAAATAGCTATGAAAAAAAGTTAGAAAAAGCACATTAAGCTACATATATAAAACTGTAACAATGTTTTAATAATTACATGAGCCAGAATGATATTTACCATAATTTTACAAATTGGAACTTTATTTGTCATAATTTTAAGAACTAGAATATTGCTCCGGTTTGTACATTTCGAGCCTTGAAAGATTCTTCTTATTGTAGTTTCTGGAAAATATTCGCAAGGGTAAACTAGTTGAAATGTTTATTTTTCTTATGTTTGTTTCATTGTGTTTCAATATTTATTTTTACTTTTTCAATGTACCGTACATATTTAATACTTAATTCTGATTATTATGACTAAATACAAGGTTTTTTTTGTGAAGAAAATGTGAATTTACTTCCGAAAAAAATCAAGAGATTCCTAGTTTATAATCGCAGTAAAACATTGGCACCTCATTTGTGCGAAGGAGAAAAATTTGTTTCAGAAGTAGCAAATTCGTGGAGCAGATGCACGAAGCAATGGCGCGTGTTTTTAAAAAAAGGTTTTAGTTTTATCTTGGAATCACACAGTGAAAGTGGAATCTGTGTCGATTTAATGGTAATTATTATTAAATTATTATTATATATGTATTGTAGCATATATAGGGGTTCTGATCTTATGGTGTGTCAAGTACCAAAATCTACAGTCTTTTAAAAAGTAGAAAGTAATTTATTAACAAATCTTCACAACTACAGAGTCTTTTAACTCACAATTATTGTTAGATTTTCCAAAATAACTGAGCAAATCTAACATACAAGTACAGCTATATGTCACAAAGACTCTTTACAAATGTCTCAACACTATATCCAGGGGTGATTCTCGTCCGAAATTTCCGAAAATATAAGGCATCCTCTTCCGAAAATTTGAAATTGGGTTATCAGTTCCGAATAGTTGCCAACTTGTACGGTTTTGCGCGCGGATAAAACAATTGTGTAGAAATGCAAATTTCGTGATAGGATTGCTGAAATAGCATACATTTCGTCAATGTTTTTGTAAACTAACTTTGTCAAAAGATCGATGAAAAACGCGAATTTCCTGTGCTGATCGCGTAAAAAACGGCAATTTCACCAAATATCGCAGATAAAACGCTGATTTCTTCTGAAGACGGCGGGAAAACGCTGATTTCGTCTAAAGATTGCGGTTATAACGCCGATTTCGTTAAAAGATCGCGGGAAAAAACACAGTTTTCGATAAAAGATCGCTTAAAAATATTTAAAAATATTTTGTCAAAAGAATATTTGAAAAAATACGCCGATTTCATCAAAAGATCACGGAAAAAACGCCGATTTCGTCAAAAGATCGCGGGAATAAAACGCCGCTTTCGAGAAAAAATCGCGTAAAAAAGCAAATTTTGTCCAAAGATCGTCGAAAAACGCCGATTTCGTCAAAGATCGCGGAAAAAACGCAGATTTCGTCAAAAGATCGCGGGAATAAAACGCCGTTTTCGAGAAAAAATCGCGAAAAAAGCAAATTTTTGTCTAAAGATCGTCGAAAAACGCTGATTTCACTTTAAAAAACATGAGAAAACGCCGATTTCGTCAAAAAATCGCGGAGAAACCGCCGATTTTGCTAAAATATTGCTGATTTCGTCTGAAGATAGCGGGAAAACGCCGATTTTGTCCGAAGATCGCTGGAGGGGGGGGAACTCACGACCCCCCCCCCTCTCCTATATATAGGAGCGAGGCATGCACAAGAAAATTCTACATGTTTCTAGAAAAATCCTGAAAACACCAGAACAACATTTAATGTATCTGTATACTTATAAGGGGGAGGGGGGGTTTACAACAGAAAGGGGGGTACAATCGCCAAGTTTGACGCCAACTTGGCAATAACTGTAATATTTCACCAAATTACCATAGACATTCATTGAAAATCAGACAGGTTTGTCTGGTAAAAAGTTAACAAACAGAGACAGTGTATCAAAAATTAATATTAGCAAAGGAATAGAGCTTATTAAGATTATTTACATTATTTTAGAGTACAAATATTATCGATTTACAAAATTCATAACAGTATTTTAATATTTTAATTTAGGTTAATATGAATGAACTCAAGCTTTTTCATAAAGAAAATACGTATTTATTTTGAAAATAAATAAAGAATACTGCCCAGTTAAACTGAAGGCATTGAGCTCACAGGCTACAAATACTAATTGCACATTAAAGCTTTATATTTTCAAGGGTTAATTCCGTTCGAAAAAAAAAATTAAGAAGGGGAAACAGCTCTCCCCTTTTCTCTTTTTTTATACTTAATCATTGAACCTCCTATACTATCAAAGACATGCTTTATCATATAAAAAATCTATATCCAAAATTCAGAGCAAATTAGATAATTCTTAATAAAAACCCATTTAGCATTTATATAATTTAAAAAGAGTTATCCCCCTCTTTTATACTTAACCATTAAACTTCCAAAACTATTCAGAGATTTGAACGAAATCTGAAAATTCTGCTTGAAAAACCCATTTATATAAATTAAGGGGGGGGGACATTAGAACCCCTGTTCCCCTTATTTATACTTATTCAATGAACACCTAATAACAGTCACGGAATCGCCTCATCAGAATGATCCTAATCTAAATTTTGAACGAAAATTAATTCTGCATGAAAATCCCATTTATATCAACTAACGGGGGGGGGGGGGGGGGGATTAGAGCCCCTGTTCCCCCTATTTATACTTATTCAATGAACACCTAATAACAGTCACGGAATCGCCTCATCAGAATGATCCTAATCTAAATTTTGAACGAAAACTTAATTCTGCATGAAAATCCCATTTATATCAACTAACGGGGGGGGCATTAGAACCCCTGTTCCCCCTATTTATACTTATTCAATGAACAACTTATAACAGTCACTGAATCGCCTCATCAGAATGACCCTAATCTAAATTTTAAACGAAAACTTAATTCTGCATGAAAATCCCATTTATATCAACTAACGGGGGGGGGGGGGGGGCATTAGAACCCCTGTTCCCCCTATTTATACTTATTCAATGAACACCTAATAACAGTCACTGAATCGCCTCATCAGAATGATCCTAATCTAAATTTTAAACGAAAACTTAATTCTGCATGAAAATCCCATTTATATCAACTAACGGGGGGGGGGGGGCATTAGAACCCCTGTTCCCCCTATTTATACTTATTCAATGAACACCTAATAACAGTCACGGAATCGCCTCATCAGAATGATCCTAATCTAAACTTTGAAAACTTAATTCTGCATGAAAATCCCATTTATATCAACTAACGAGAGGGGCATTAGAACCCCTGTTCCCCCTATTTATACTTAATCAATGAACACCTAATAACAGTCACGGAATTGCCTCATCAGAATGATCCTAATCTAAATTTTGAAAACTTAATTCTGCATGAAAATCCCATCTATATCAACTAACGGGGGGCATGAGCCCCCCGTTCCCCCTCTTATACATATCGAATGAACTCCAAAAACTAATCAGGGAAGCGCCTTGTCAGGATATACCTACATACAAAATTTCAAGTGGATCGGATATTTTTATCATGAGTTATCGCGTTACGTACATACGAACATACATACAGAACGGACGGGCACATAAGCTCTCAGGCTATGATAGCCTGTGAGCTAAAAACTATGATGGCTCTAATATTAACAGTGATTGTGATCATTTTCCAAAATAATTTTTAATTAATCAAGCTTTTTTTGTTTATTAACAAAGGCAAATATTTATTTTATTTTATTCTTTTATTTATTTTTTTAATAATAGATTGATTTTATCTCATCATTATGTGTATATAAGTATTGTACCTTAATTATTTACTTAATTTTAATATTTTTCTAAATTTTTAACTATTTTTGTAATAATTACCTGCTTTTTAACTTATAAATTATTTAAATATTTGACTTAATTATTTTAATGTTTCAATTTATTATGTACATTCATTAATAAGCTTAATTACCAACCAAATTAATGTTTCAAAAATGTAAACAAATCAATGACCAGAAATTCGCAGAATTCTAAAATCTACACAACCCCTGGTCCCAAGGTTTGCGGATTTGAGGGAGTCTACTGTATTATTATTAGCTAATCTTCAGAGACAATTATAGTCAATTTAAAAATTTTAGCAATAGATTTGTAAAACACTGATTCTGAAAAATTATTTTAACTCTTGTTCCTTTTTAGCTCACAGGCCAAAGCCTGAGAGCTTATGTAGTGTTCATTCTAGACCATTTTTGAAGAGGTCACCACCCTGCCCTTTTTCAGATTTGCAAAATGCACCCTGCCCTTTTTAAAAGTAACAAAATGCACCACTGGTTTTACCCAGAGACTTTTAATAAAATGTTTATTTTATTCCATAGTATTTCTATTTTTTTTTTTTTTTTTTTCATTTCTTTAAGAAAAAGAACATCAAACTATTTAATCATGGTTTAATTTAATTATATTTTTAATTTTTATATCATAAAATCATTCAAAATTAACATTACTTGATTTATCTTACTTAAAAATTATGTATTTTCCCGCTTTTTTCCCCCTTTAAAAGGCAATAAAAAAAAATTCTTGCAATAGTGCCCTTTCTAGCAAATAGCACCATGTCCTTTTTATTTCTAGAGTGAACACTAAGCTTATGTGCCCGCCCGTTCTGTATGTATGTAGCTACGTATTGCGATAACTCATGACAAAATATTCGATTTATATGAAATTTTGGATTTAGGCTTATTATGATAAGGCGCTTCCCTGATTAGTTTTGAGAGTTAATTCGATAAGTATAAAAAGGGGAACAGAGGCTATTGCCCCTCCCCTTAATTTATATAAATGGGTTTTTCCAGCAGAAACAGTAGATTTCGTTCAAATCTTAGATGTAGGATCATCCTAATTAGGTGCCTTCATGATTAGTATTGGGTATTCATTGGATAAATTTAAAGAGGCAGAATGGGTGGGGGGGGGGGGGGGGGTTATCCTCCCATCTTAATTTAGGTTTTTCATGCAAAATTTATCTATTTGCTTCTAATTTTGCATAAAGGTTTATTCTGAAATGGCACTTCCTTGATTTATTTTTGGAATTCACTGGATTAGTATAAAGGGAGGCTAGGGGAAACTATCTCTCATAATTTATGTAAATTGTTTTTCATACAGAATTAACCGATTTGTTTAAATTTTTGTATACAGGCTCATAGTAGTAAAAACTTTGTTCATATGTTGTGGTATTCTTTTGTTAATTATAAAGGAGGGTACGGGAGATTACCTCCCCCTTAAGTTAACTATAGAGTTTTATGCAGAGCTATGCAATTTGCTTTAAATTTGGGATGTAGGTTTTATTTGATAAGTTGAAATTCTGAACAGTTTTGGAGGTTTAATGATTAATTATAAGGTAGGGAATGGGGAAAAACGTTTCTTAAATTACATAAATGGATTTTTATGCAGAATTATTTGACTTGCTTCGAATTTTGGATACAAGATTATTATATGATAAGGCAGATCCCTGATTAGTTTTGGGGCTTCAATGATAAGTATAAAGAAAGAAAATTTGTAGAGAAAATGCTAATTTCGTCAAAAGCCCATGAGGAGCGCGTGAAAGTTCAGCTTTTTGCTAAGCCTGTACCATGTCTGAATTTTAGCTGATGGAGTCAAATTATATCATGCATACTGTAATGTTTAAAGCAGTATACATATCAAATTGAAACTATATGACTCATTTTAAATATCAAAGCTGAATTTACACTGCCATTACTAAAATGTATGTTTAAATATCATATTTTGCTACATCTTCTCACCGAAATGTAATACTTAAATTTCTTGAATGCTTTTATGATACTCGCTGTAATGAAAATGACACTCATCAAAACTTATTTCCAAATATATCGATGTTTCAGTATTGGCTTTTATAACATATTTGCCAAATAGGTCTTTATTATAATTATAGTTATAGACTAAATTATAGAAGAGATTTGCAGTGGTAACAAATAAAGTTATCTACTATGTTGTTCTGCAAGATAAACAAAATCCTTAAAAATAAAATAAAATGTTTTCACTTTATAAAGGTCATTAATATTTATTTCTGTGATTAATTATTGATGTTAGATATATAAAGTAGCTATCTGTATCTAACTTTATTCAAATTTATAATAATAAATTATTTACTGTAGATGCTGAAGTTGTTGGTTCTATTTTTGTTCTGACTAAACTCTTAGATGAAGACTTTGGATTCATTCATCTCATTGATCATGTAAGTTTTTGTGTCATTTGTTTGTGTAGCAAATGTACATAACTATGCATTTTACAAAATTATTTTGATTGATCTAATACATTTTCTTTTACATAAAACACTGATAACTTGATGTCCTCTGGTAAAACATTGAATGACTCTAAATCAATCCAATAGAAGTGAAATATGAAATGTATTCCATTATCTTTGTCACTTTAGAATCAAAGCTCTTGACTTGGAGCTGCTGCTATAATTTATCAGCATATCTAAGGATATGAAGGGAGGAGTCATAAAATATGCAGAAATATGAAATGACTGATTGAAGGTTTTATTAATGTTTTTATTACCTTGTTTACTTGTGTAATAGTCACACTTTTTTTTGTTAATTTTTCATTGATAAAACCTAGATGCGACTATTATACAGGAAATTTACAACACAATATTGTGCAGTTTAATGCTGAAACATTACTTGTATAACAAAAAAACATATTATAATAAAATTAGTAACTTACCTAATGTTCCCAGATTACGTGTTGTTTATTAAATACCATATTTAGGGATGCCATACTTATGAAGTAAAAATGGAACCGTTATAAGATCACTCCTGTGTCTGTCTGTTCATCTGTCAAGCCATTTTACTCATAAACTATGGAATGTGGAAAGCACCAATTATGAGAAGTAATAAAGACTATTGACCTGCATATTTACAGATTATTAAACATTCACCAATACATTTAGGAGAGGGGTAGGGAGGCTAATTAAATTACTTGAAGTAAAAAAAAAAATCTGTATATCATGTGGGGTTTTTTGTGAATTTTTGTTATGCTGAACTCCAAAATATTAAAAATTAGGGGAAAATTAGGTCTGGCCCGATACTCCAGGGAAAGGCCCGGCCTGAAAAGATTAGTGACTAGGCCTAACCTGTTCAGATCTCTAGTTTGTATGCATAAGAAAAAAAATGTCCATTTTAGTACTAGAATTTTTTTTTTTAATATTATTTACCTCATTTAATGCAAACTATTCCATACTTCGGATGAAGTGGCCTCTACATTATGAAATTTTCGGCATTAAAATGGGACTGTTCAAGTATTACGTAAGCACTAAAGGGGGAGGGGGGAGTACAGAGTCTGCTTATTTTTTCTGACAAAGGGGGAGGGGGGAGTACAGAGTCTGCTTATTTTTTCTGACAAAGGGGGAGGGGGGGTCACAACAATTCTTATGTAAGCATTAAACAACGAAGA
The DNA here is from genome assembly GCA_964019185.1 of Maratus speculifer. Lineage (NCBI taxonomy): Eukaryota > Metazoa > Arthropoda > Arachnida > Araneae > Salticidae > Maratus > Maratus speculifer. The sequence continues at coordinate 121,598 of CAXHSM010000742.1, forward strand.
AACTGCAGTTCAAATTCAACAAGCAAAGAAAGTATGATGGGGAAAGAGCGTTCTACAGTCCGTTCGAAATTCACCATTTATTTTCGATTTTATCTTTTGCTTATCCATCGGCAGTCGTGTGACCCGCATCACCCACTCGCCCTTTGTCTTCATTGTTGTCTGTTAAGTTGTGTGCCAAGTCAAGTACATTGCAAGAATAGAAAAACACAGGAACCGGTGTGGCTTGGTTCTGTTGCCAGGGTAACTGGTCAGTTGACTTTATTTTAGGTAAATCCGGTAATTTCTTTTCTCCCGTTCAATCGGTCATGGAATTCCGGGAATTTTTGCAGAATTTCTGGAAATTTTTGTCTTTCCGCTCCTATTGTTGAACTTCCTTCTCTACAGTTTTTGGAACTTTAGAAAGCAGAAAACCTACTTGGGGTTTTTCTTTTCTCGGGTACACAACACAGATATTTATTGTTTTAGTTCAGTTGCATTGTGAATTTACATAGTGAATTTTTAGTGAAAGAGTATTGCTTTTAGTTACATAGTGAATTTAATCGGATTTAATTATGGATACTAACATTGACAAATCCTTATTATGTCAGAAACTTTATCAGAACTTTAAAACATCTCGAAATGATACTCCTGCCAAAGTCGTGCAAAAAATGGCGTATGATGTTTGGCGACGGTACAAAATGAAGCCAAGTGCGACAAAGATCTTGAAAGGCTTGAACTGATATGCATTCTTCAAGCCCTTTAATGGTGATGAAAACGTTGAGAGGCTGGAAAAAGAAGAAGTGGAAGAACAAGGACCAGAAACCTGCAATACCTCAGGCCACTGTTCCAGTGAAAACTTTATAATAGACAATGTTGAAACATGGGTTCAAGGATCCTGGACATCAGATTAAAATATGAACACCAAACTGAATTCCAACATTTATATGATTCATGTCAAAAATTTTAGTTATGATGCCTAAGTAAGTTAAGACTTCTTGTATATCTTGTTTTATTGTTCAGTGTGATAAATAACAATACATTTAAACCATTTTGTATTCTGTGGTTTGTTTAATGCAATAAGTAACAATATATAAAAACCATTTTATATATTTTGATATCACAATCCCTATATGCCTATATAAATTTGTAGGATTAATAATGTAACTGATTGGTAACTTTTTATAAATCAAGAAGTATTGATGTATAAACTGTCATAAAATCTTACGTAAGCAAAGGGGGGGGGGTCTAGCATTTGCTTATATTTTCTTACAAGAGGGGGGAGGGGGTACAAAATGACTAAAAATATGCTTATATTATACTTGAACGGTCCCAATGTCTATTTTTTTTAAAAAATTATTTAATACTTATGCATGCAAACCCGTCATAAATACTGTAAGTTCACAATTAGATTACATTGAGTGAGTCTCTCATTACAATTCTTGTGTTTTTAAAAATTAAAATCCTATCTGGAAAAAACCCATGTGCAAAGTGGCTTTGCATATTTACGAGCTCCTTTCCACGCAAGTTCCTTTAGCACAGTGCCAAGTTTAAACATCAAGCATGAAAGAGTTCCTCCTAAAGTAAGCATTGAACCTTTTTAAAAGAAATTTCGGACATTCTATAGATTGATGCAAAAATGCAAAGAAAAATTTGAAAAGGTAATTGTGGGGGGGGGGGGGGGTCAAAAACTCAGTAATAGGACATTTTGTCTACTCAAACCTTAAAAGTTAGACCTTTAATTTTTGTTTAAAAGAGACATAAAATGAAAGCTGAGCTTATATAAGTATTTGAAAATCGTATAAATAAAGTTATTTGAAGTGTCCTTCAAGAATGAAATTTTTTTTTTTAACTGTAGAAATTTAAACAGGGTTGCCACGCCACCTGGAAAACCGGAAAAACACAGGGAATATTAAATCTCCTCCCAAAACAGGGAAAATCCAGGGAATTTCTTAAAAAAACCTAAAAAATCTGGAAAACACAGGGAATTTGGTAATGGCAAATTATAACATTTCTAATTAGCCTTCATACACGCATATATTTTTTCACACTCAACATGGAATAAATGCATTTCAGTACAGGGAAAATACAGGGAATTTTTTTCAAGATTAGAGTGGCAACCCTGTTAAAGTAAAAGGAAGTTTCTTTTTAAAGTAGAATACTTACAAGGAAGGTCTCCATACGGGCATACTCAGAAAAATCTGAAAAAATTACAGAATGTTCTTCTCATATAGTTATATATGTTTATAAAAAACATTTCGGCGGAACCTCCTTATAACGTCCGTAAAAAAATAATAAAAATTTCGTTTATTTGGCGATTTATCTCCGGTTGGCGAAAAAACGAAATTTTGAAAAATACGCTTTTACGCTTCGAATACTTTTTAAAGAAAAAACTTTATGTTCAATTTATTTAAATAAGTTTAGTTTAAGTAATTTTAGTTTTGCATTTTTACTTTACTTTAAGTGTAATTTTGTCATATACGTTTATATGTACTTATAACAAAATTAAATTAATATATTTTATCATTTAAAACACAATTTAAATTGATTAAAATTGTTCCAAATTGAAAAATACACTGTTAAAAATCTGCTGCATTTTGTTGCAACGCCCTCCCTTGCTTATATAGAAAACGGTTACTTGGCCGTGAAATTTAGCTTTCTCATTTGTTGGAATAGAGATATTATATACAAGCGGTGGAGTGCGTTGCAACAAAATGCAGCAGATTTTTAACAGTGTATGACCGGTCAATTCACGGTGCTATGGAGCATTCTCATTGGTCAGAAGAGAGATATTCTATAAAAGTAGTGGAGTGACGTTGCAGTAAATGCTGCAGATTTTTAACAGTGAAGTCAATTAAAATCAATTTTCAGATTCGTTAAAATCATCTGCTTTTGGCGAGGAAATGCACTGCTCGCCAAATCCCGTGTCGCTTTCAGCTTTTCACGCCAATTATTCCGAACTATTTTATTTTTTTTACATATCTAATAATGTAATTCCGCCGCTAATTTTCACTGATCCTTTATTACCTACATGAGTAGTTTAATTCGTAATTTTTTCAAAAAATTCTGAGTATGCCCCCAATGGAGACCTTCCTTGTTAGTACTATTTGTATAAAACTTTTGAATTATTTCTCTGATACCTTTTTTGAGATGTATTTTTGAAGCAGAGATTATGTTTTCTTATAAATATCCCTGCATAATTAAAGAGGGGTGGAGGAATTTAAAGCTAAATCTGTGAGAGTAATCATTGTTTTTGAAAATTAAAGACTGTGCTTCACTTAAGCTGATCAGATATATTTGGATTTACATCTTTTAGTATTGCTCTTGTTTTTAAATTTAAGGGTTTTTTTTTTTTTTTTTTTTTTTTTTTTTTGCTTTGTTTTTACTTGATGTTTGTAAAACAAAATTTGCATTTTTGTATGTTCTG
>CAXHSM010000743.1:0-31000 GCA_964019185.1 Maratus speculifer
CTGCTATTTCAATTTGTAGTCATATTCATGGTAATGATATTATAATAAACATTAGTATCTTCATAAGGAAAAACGCATGAGAATATAATTTAATGAAATTGCAACTTTATTAAACATGATCGCTTGACTTCAAAATTTCGTCTTTCCCCACTTCCCCACCTTTCAAAAAAGAACTTATTGGTCGTACAATTTTACCAAAATATTTTTTGAGCCCACCCAATATTTTTGAAAAGTTGGCGCCACTGAAACCTTATACCTCAAGATCAGTGATAAATTCAGAGTGTGTAGCTCTGAAAAATACCCCCTCCCCCACCCCCCCACGTTCAAAGATTTAATTGTATTTTTATGGTATAAGAGAGCAAAATGTCCATACACACACACACACCGAAGCTGCAAAAATCTCTGCTGGTGAAAAATGACTGAATTCAACACTTACTCAAAATAATTAGAAAACTTAACCCTAAAAACTGTCAGTTCAAGCACGTTTATCAGTTAAATGACCTTCGAGAATGCCTGATTTCTAGTTAGGAAGGCGTGGACTTACTTATAACGTGAATGAAATATTTCCATGCGGCGATAAATAAGCAGTTTACGAGAAGTGGGAGCGTCTTTTTTAGGTGGGTTTTATTATTTTCTCTCTCTCTGGATTATGTCGAGGATGTCAAATGTTAAAGACCTGCACTGTCAAGCTTCGTGCTTTGGCAATGAATGACACCAAACTTTGAAAACGACTTCTAGAAAAGGAGTTAACTCGATTTCTGAAATGGACACGTGAGTTGCTCGGAACTTTAACCTCTTTGCGACGAGCGTTTTCTGCAGAATTTTTAACCTTTTAACACCGGTTTTTTTTTAAACAGAAATTTTTGTCAAGATGAATCAGGAAAATATCCTGATTAAAAAAGGCCAAATTTACAATAAAAATAACTAATAGGGATAATCCAGGACTCTGAGCACGTTACCTATACGTGGCACTCGTGTGGTCCAATTCGATTGCCATCGGTGGATAAAAGGCGAATATCTACGCTTTTTGGAGAAAATAGAGGAAAATGTTCATATCATTCTATAATAATACTTAAAAGATTTCCCACTTGTAATAAAACACATTTTTCTGGAGAAAATAAAAATAAATTCCAAATCATTTTACAACTCGTTACATATAACGATTACATTTTTTGAGATAATAAATTAAAAACCATAAATCATTCCATAAAAATACTTAAAAAAATCACGGTAGTCCTTTTTGGCCAGAAATCTTCTTTGGGCACTTTAACAAAGAATCTAAGTTTAAGAAAGTAACCCTCTGCTCCGGTTTTTTACCTCATAAATAGGCCTCTTCCTATCCCACCTTCTAAATCTAATAAATATACCAAGTCCTGATCATTATAAAATCATGAGGAGGGTTTTTTAGTGATGCCATTTGACCTAACAGTAGTAATGCGTTTCTAGTGGGGAAAAAAAATTAAGACTTGGGTTAGCTTTTTGCTCGACGCAATGTCACTTGCTTACCGTTCAAAAATTCCCGGTTGAACCCTTAGCAACTGCGGCCGGTGAACTATTAATTTTTTATGTCATTCCAAAGATGCGTACATATCTATACCTACCGCCATTTCAAATAAGAAAATTTCTTTTGAATATTTCAATGGCAGAATTCATAATAACCCCGTTTAGTCATAGAATTTGTAATGATTTTCTGGCATAAAACAAGGAGAAAGGAAAACTGATAAAAATTGTTTTAGAACTATAAGAAACTGTTTCAAAGTAATGATGTGTTGTAAGTTGAAATCTAATTCAGCAAGCCGAAAAAAATATATAAATACGCTTTGTTTGCAAATATTCTCCTTGACATATGATTTACTTAAAGACAGTGCCATGCGAAAGAGGGGACAAAGAGGGCAATCGCCCCGGGCGCAGAGATTTAGGGGGCGCCAAATTTATACTGCAAACGTCATTTTTGGGGGGTTTAGCGTCAAGTTGGGGGAGGGCGGGCGCCAAATTCAAGCTTTGCCCCGGGGGCAATTTTCTCTTCTCACGCCCCTGCTTAAAGATTTTGCAGTTTATCTTCCTTTTCTGGACTGCATCTAAAAAGTTACAATGATACCCTTCCCCTCTCCTTTTTTGTTTCCCTATAATGACTCCGACTTATGACTCTGCAATAGCTTCGACCGATGGATGACGCCATAAATAATTTATTCTGAGACTTTGACAGAAGTCGAGGTAATATTTTTCATTGACGTAATGACAAAATAGAGATGCAATTAATTTTAATGAAGACCTGACTACCCTACTTAACAGACAATGCAGAACGATCTTATTCGTTTGTGTTTAATGATAAACGTTTACATGAATCACCATCTGTAACAAATATAATCACAACAAAAAAATGCTTAATATGTTAATGTCATTATTTACATCATATTGTTCTTACTGTAACCCCATCTGAGACTTTGACAGCAGGAATAAAATTCTCCTAATGAAGTCCCTAGAGAACTTTTCGCCTTTCTGTTTTCCTACTCTCTTTTATTTCTTTCCTTGGGTCCCCATTCGGGGACCTCTGTTTTGTTTGTTTTTTTACTTATAAAAAGTCTATGTCTGACCTTTTTACATTTTTACATCACTTCTTAGTAGCTGAATGCTTATAAGATAAAAATAAATAGATGCCTGCATCTAAGCTGAATCTCTCATAAATGTTATATTTTCATCTGAATTTTCAAAATGCCTAAAAATATCTAAAAGACAGTGTAACCAAGAAAGTGATAAATTTCCATAAGTATTTAACTTAAATCTTTTTAAATAATTTTTTATGAGGATTTGTAGATTATTTACTTGTTTAAAGGTCTTAAATTTGTGATTGCGTTAATTTAGGTTAATGGTTATTAAATTGATGTTTTAAGGGGATTTGTTGTTTTAGATCCATATTTTTGAACCCAAATTACTAAGCCCCTGAAGGATCAATTTCAGAAAAGATATTTTTTTGTCATTTACAATGTGATTTTGTTTGGAAAAAACCAATGAAAAAGTATTTGTATTATCATTTTGTATCATCACGTTTGGGACCCGCAGTTTCTTATTTAATATTGTTTGTCTTGATGTCTACTGTCACCTCTTAAAGTTTTGCTCAAAAGTTTAGATTCACCCTGTATATGCTTTCTTGGCAATATAAAATTAGAATTTGCCGGGAAAATGAAAGTAAAAAGCTTTTCTGGTACAGCAAAATTCCCTTTCTGATGTTAGCAAGAAAATTTAGTCTTTAAAAAATTCTAAAGTGAGAAAACAAACTAAAAAAAAATACAAGGAAAAACAAGAACTCTGTTATTGATGTATTTATTACCTCTTCAATCTTTAAAGGTCAACTTCCGCCTCTTATAATCTTTCGATTTTTCTTCAGTGTTTCGTTGCTGATGGCTTCTATAAACAAACTTAAGAACCGCTTTCTTCACGTTTACTTAACTGATAAGGATAAACTAAATGTTTAATTAAATGAATAATCAGTCATAATGGCGTCGTATTAGTTCGATTTTCTTTCTGATATTTCTGACTTTTTTTAATCTCAGAGAGTTATCTTTTGGATTTCTCGCGTGGAAAGTAAGATTGCTGATGCTTTCTTTAATTTCTTTTAACCCTTTATATTGCAAATTATGAATTTTAAAAAATATCTTGAACCATATTTTCCTTCCAGTAGTATGATATATTTGGAGATATATGCACTAAAAATAAAATGTCGTTTTTTTTTTTTTTTTTTTTTATTTTTTTTTTTTTTTTTTTATTAATTACGGCTAAAATTATTTCATATGATACTTCAAAGTATCGTTGGATCATAACCCTTGGACAAAACATGAAGATTAGAAAAAAAACTATACAGAAAGACTTGGCAGACCGATTTCCTTTTAATAGGCGAATCGAGATTTAACTAATTCTAGATTTTCATATGTAAACTCGATCAGGTTATTGTCTCGAGTGCCGCCTTCCGGTCTATTACTCTCTTAGGTTTAGCCAATCGCAGGCGCCATGTGCTTCGGGGACAGATTTCTTAGGGACTCAGATTTCTAATATTTATCCATTTCTAATTCATTAAAAAAAAAAAATCCCATTCATGTAAACTAAACTATCCCGTTTTCTTCACCAATGAGAATGAAATGAAATGTAAAGTTCAAATTCCAAGAAAAACGAATATTACTTCAAACATATTTAATTCAATCCCTTAGATTTAGAGTTTTACTCAATCTAAATAGCATAAAGGGCAAAAGATTTTACTCTCCCGCAATTTTTGAATATATTTTTAAATGCGTTTATCCTATATATATATATATATATATATATTATAATAAAAGTTTCTAAGAGGGAATCATAAGATTCCGTTTTAAACAGGTTTTTATCATAGCAGGTAACGCATCTATTACCCAATCAAACATGCTAAGATGGAAACGCTTGATATAGGGAAATTTTTCGTTTTATATGTAGTATAATTCCATGATTATTTCACATTTTTCTTAAAACGGAATAGCTAAAATTACCTACTAAATGGTATTTAAAAAAATAATAAATAAAACCGAAATAAACAGTAAATTGAAACTAATTTAAGAGATTGTCGCTCCACTCCCCACCCCTCAATGCTCATTTTAACTCTTCCAACATATGCATTACCTTAAGTCACAGATTTCAGATGATAAGAAACAAGTGTAATGTTTTTTAAACTAATTCAAATTAATAACACACTTTTAATCACCACATATGTAACGTTTTACATAATAAAACGATTGTAAAAAGAGTCTGGGTAATATAACAGAAATTTGGGTTGAAATGGTTGTCTCGTGGTCTTTGCGAAATAACACACCTACTAAAATGAAAACTTGTCTTAAACGGATATGTTTTTCTGGTTCCTTTTGAATTTCATCTTAGCAGTTTTCATTACATTTTGCTAAACTTTTGTAATGAAACTTCATATTTTCTGCAAATTTCGGAAAGGGGCTGGAGCAGGGTTGCCGGCTTTTAGCCGGGCCAAAAAAAGCCGGCTGGCTTTTTTTGGTTTTATCCACTTAAAAAAAGCCGGCTAAAATTGAAAAAAGCCGGCTTTTATTTTTAAAGTGTTAATTTGTATTGAATCCATATTAAATTTGGATTGATTTATTTTTAATACATTTTTAATAATTTACTACTAAAAAAGTTATAAATTTCTATTTAATTTTTCAAATAAATAAGTCTTTATAACTGCTAGGACTCAACTGTGAAGGCATTATGTCTGAAAAATATAAATCTTGGAAAAAAGAAAATATACTCAAAAAATGTATTTTAAACTTCTACATTTCATAGTTCTACATATATTACACATTCTTAAGAATTATATTTAATGGAATTATGACAAAATTAGTGTTACCTATAGATATAAAAAGGGCATGGTGCTATTCACTAAAAAGGGCACTACTGCATCATAAAAGGGCACTTTTGCAAGAAAAAAAAATGTTATTGCCTTTAGAGAGGGAAAAAAAAAGCAGCAAAATACATAATTTTTAAATATGATAAATCAAGTAACATTAATTTTGAATGATTTTATGATATAAAAATTAGAAATACAATTAAATTAAATCATGATGGAATAGTTTCATGTTCTTTTTCTTAAAGAAATGAAAAAATTCTATCATTTTTGGGCACACAAATTTAGAAATACTACGGAATAAAATGAATATTTATCAAAAATCTCTGGGTAAAATCAGAGGTGCATTTTACTACTTTTAAAAAGGGCAGGGTGCGGCACCCTTCAAAAATGGCCTAGAATGAACACTAACAAAATGAAACACATCAAAGCATTCATGGAAACATTGTTACAGGTCAATATGCAAAGATTTAAAGTCATAAAATGAACAATGTTGAAAGAGAAATTACGAAGGATTGAATATTTGAGGAAAGTTTAATACATAATTACATAAAATTAAACAACAAAAAATGTTCAAATAAAATTTGTTGAATTAAAATTTTGAATAGCTCTTTGTTATTTAAAAGTGCATATATGCCCACTTGTATGAATGAATATATTCATGCATATGCTAATTGAGAATACTGAAATAAATTGTGAAATATAATATATTATGAAATCTGCATAATTCGAAATACTTTTTTCAATAGTGAGAAATGGTGTTTTTTTTTATATGTATGATTTTAAATGTTTATAGCGAATAAAACATGACATTTTAAGAACACTTAAAACTAGTTAAGTAATAAAACATGTAACTAAGTAACCTTTAATTTTATAAAGCAGTAAAAATGGAAAAACAAAGGTAAGATTAAAGGTCAATGTAAATCAGAAAAAGCACTTGGTATGGCCATTTTATAATTTAGCTGACATATTTGCAATTCTGACTATAAACCACTAGCAACTCCATCAATGTGTTATTCTAGTATTAATGTCTTCATTATTGAAAATTTGGGTTATAACCCAATTTCTCATAATGAATCATAATTAAAATCCCAATTTTTCATATTAATAAATAAATTTATTAAACTCAAAGTAAATTAAACATCATTGAAATTAGTTAAAAGACACTTAAAAATGTGTTGCTTTTATAATAAAAGGCTTCACTGTATAAAAGCCAATTGTGGCCAAAAAAGGCCAATTTTGGCCAAAAAAAGCCGGCTAAAATCAATAAAAGCCAACCGGCCTGGCTTTTTTAAATTTTAGCCGGCTTTTTTGCAACCCTGGGCTGGAGCCCCATAAGCTATCCCCTGAATTACGTAATTATTACACAACGGAGCAACTACAGTCGAGTCACTCTATAACGAAACTCCATACATCGAATTTCTCTATATAACGAATTTACAGTAGGAACGGTCCCCTTTTCGCATGATTACATTAAAAACAGTCTCTATATAGCGAATTATCTATCTTCATATAATGAATTTTTTCATAAATTGGTCTTAATGTATTCAGTTTTAAAAAAGCTTCGAAATCATATGGAATCAATTTTCCATCACTTATTTTTTATTTATCGTTAGTGCTGACTTTCTTTTTTAAAATACTGCTCTCCTTGTTCTTTAAATCCAACGAATTCATCCTACCTCTCACACACCTTTCCACATCCTTCTCAAAACAGAGTCAATTAGATTGATACACATGCAAGAGAGGAATCAATGAGAGGCACATAAGAGAGGCCTTCAAATGGAGGGAAATGTTAACTACAATTTTTCATTCCTTGCTAAAATTTGAGCATTTTTTTGAGAGCGTAACAATTTTAAAATCAAAACAACAAAAAATTATAGATTTCTTTGTGTGAAATTAATGCAAGTCTTTCTTATTTGATTTTCATTAAGCTTTCAAATAAATGTATGTTCTCTTTTTTGAAACAGAATAAATAATAGAGAAATAAAATGTTAGTTTAATATTTACTTTTAAACATTTCAAATTCTTAATTCAAAAGATCAAAAATAATACTTGTTCAAATTTTGCACATTAAATACGATTCTTAACATCATTCTCTATACATCGAATTTCTCTATATAACGAATTTTTTACTGGAACGGTGGATTTCGTTATATAGAGACTCGACTGTATATTTTAACAACAAAAAGCAAAAGAGCATGATTTGTATGAGGGTTCTGCAGATGATTAACGACTTGAGAAAAAAAGATATGGAGTAAATAATGACTGGAAACGAGAAACATTCCAGCCCACCACTACATTGAAAACTCAATAATAGACAACGCAGAAACATGGATTCAAAGATCTTGGACACCAAACTAGAAATGTGAACGCCAAACACATAATATTCCTTTGGTTTTTAGTTATGTACTTAAATAAGTTAAAACCTGTTGCATTTCTTAGATTTTTTTTATTTAATACGGTAAATAACAATATATTAAAAACCATTTTACATTTAATGAAATGTTTAATCGAATAAGTAACAGTGTATTAAACTGATTAGTTTTCCTTCGGTACCACAATCCCTATATGCCTATTTATGTATAAATTTGCTGTACTAATGTGTAATTTATCTCTAACTGTAATTTTTTATGGCAAACAGTGTTGGTAATAGAATATCTTAAAATTTTACGTAAGCAAAGGGGAGGGGGAGGCTCTAGTCAGGGCCGTAGCTAAGGGGGTGCGAGAGGCGGCTCAGCCTCACCCCCTCCCAAAAAAAAAACTAGTCGTTGGGGACACCGTAATACTTACCCATCATGGATATGTATATGAAAATAAAACATGTGAAACTATTTATACAATGCATTGCAATTCATAAACAAAACTTAAATATTGTTAATATACATAGTAATGCTATATTAAAGAACTGCTGATGTACCAATGTCGACAAATTATATAAAACGCCAAACTACTGAAATAGTACCGAACTGCGTAAAAGAAACATCCTTATAACTCCAAAAATAATAATTCTATTAACTAACAATTAACTGCGTCGGATTAAGCGTCTCATTTCCAATTAAAATATACTTTTGAATTGAAATTTGAATGAAATACAGGGTCATGAAAAATCGAAGAATGTGGAAAACAAGATTACAAATATCTCGACAACTAATAATCCGATCGACTTCGTTCTATATGCAAAATGTGTGTTATTTTATTGCCTTTTACATCCATTCCTTAGAACAAAAAAATTCGAAAAATTTTATATACCTTTCATCAGAACGAATTTTTCGAGAGTCCGAAAAAAATATTTCCGGATAATCGAGGTTGCTGATATTAAATAGGGTTCGTCCCATTCTTACATACTAACTACATACAAAATTTCAAGTCTCTATCTCAATTTGTTCGGGAGATAGAGCGTTTACAGACAGACAGACAGACAGACAGACAGACAGACGGACGGCAAAAAATTTTTTCTAAAAATATGTTTTTTGGAATCTCCACTATCTAAAACGTGTAAATCCGTCAAAAAAATTTTTTCGATTTTCAAAACGATCGCAAGACTTACCCTATACTACGTATGATGGGTAAGTAAAAATACATAAAATTAAACATTTAGAGCTTTTCTAGAAAAGATTCCAAGGTCACTAAATGAAAAAATGTTCCGAAAATCCAAATGAAATTCTGTTCAAAAATCTAATTTAGTTTTGAGGTTCTTTTACAGTTTTGCTTAAATATTAAATTGTAACTAAAATAAGTACTTCAACATTCGCTCATCCTATTTAAATATATGAAGCTAACATGGTGTTTAATTTTGCACTTAATACATTCAAATTTTTCATCATCCTATTCTTTTCTTAGCATAAAATGAAGTTATTACAACAGTTTAATAAGAAACATAGTACCTACAGTGTGAATATGCCCTAATTTGTCATTCTGCGTCAGAGAGAGAGATTTAAAAATATATGACCTCCCCCTTACATTTTCTTGAGCCCCCCCCCCCTCCTCCTGTTATTCCCTTCTAGCTATGGCCCTGGCTCAAGCATATGCTTATTTTTCCTTACAAGGGGGACAGATGTGTACAAAATGACTAAAAAGATGCTTACACGTAATACTTGAACGGCCCCGAACATGGCCGTACATATGATCAAGCTCTGCACACTACTCGTTCGTTACTCTCACTCAGTGGTGTAGTCGTAAAAATAACAGAGGATATACGCTCTAAGCAGAGGGTATACGCTCAAGGCAGAGGCAGAGGGTATACCCTAGAGTGGGTATATTATATAGATTTCTTGAGAAACAGAGGGTATACGATGTTCCTTTAAAATATCCAGAAGTTATACGGTGTATATCCCCGTATACTCTCCACTACATCCCTGCTCTCACTACGCTTGTCTAAGGATGTGTTCAGCAATGTCACCGGTAAGTAACCGGTAAGATTGGTTAGTTACCAATGCGTTCAGTGCTGTAACCGGTAAGCAACCAACGTCGTTCAGCACAAGTGACTGATGTGACCGGTAAGTGACCGAACTAACCGGGGAAAAATCTTGGTTAGTTGGGTCACGTGATCGGTTACATGTTATTTAGTTAAAAATAAATGGCAACTTCAAATCAACAGGCGGTAGATTCGATTTCGAATCTACCGAAAAATTAATTAATTCGAAGTTATTTTAATAAAAAATTTAATTTTACTTAAGAAAGGTGTTATCCTTCTATAGTAAAAAAAAAACTAGCCTTAAAAGGAATGACTCCTGGAATGATGCTGATGTGGAAGATTTCCGGAACTAACGAATCCGGGTTGTCCACTCCTTCCATGAGTCAAATAGACCAATCAGGAAAGGGCTCCGTCCATGCATCGCCGTATGGGTTACCATAAAGAGAGGAAAGGTTACCATCGCCAACAATCGCCAAGTTTGTCGCCAACTTGGCGATATATCGCCAAATTTGGCGACCAAAATTAGTTGTCAAAAGTGACGCCAACTTGGCGATAACTGTAATATTTCGCCAAATTTTTAATTTCTTTACAACACCAGTCGTTTGATACATCATTTGAGAGGTTTGCAACTGCCTATTCATATAATGGATGTCTTGTGTGTTATCCCCCATTCTGTTCCCCAGGGGGGACACATTTTTAATTTCTTTACAACACCAGTCGTGTTACACAAGATTTGAAAGGTCTGCAACTGCTTATTCATATTATGGATGTCTTGTGTGTCACCCCCACACTCTGCTCTCCCCAGGGGGGCGTGACATTTTTAATTTTTTTTCAACATCAGTTGTGTGACGCATCATTTGAAAGGTCTGCAACTGCTTATTCATATTATGGATGTGTTGTGTGTCATCTCCCACTCTGCCCCCAGGGGGGCACATTTTTAATTTCTTTACAACACCAATTATGTGACACATCATTTGAGAGGCCTGCAACTGCTTATTCATATTATGGATATCTTGTGTGTAACCCCCCCCCCCTCTGCCCTCAGAGGGGCGCATTTTGTAATTTCTTTACAACACCAATTTGTGACACATCATTTGAAAGGTCTGCAACTGTTTATTCATTTTATGGATGTCTTGTGTGTCACCCCCACTCTGCCCCTTAGGGGGGCACATTTTTAATTTCTTTACAACACCAGTCGTGTGACACATCATTTGAAAGGTCTGCAACTGCTTATTCATACCATGGGGTAATGGCGAGCGCAGCAAACAGGGGTAGCCAATAATTTGGAATCGCGAAGCGATTACGCGGGGGGTTGGCGAGCATAGCGAGCAGGGGGGCGGGGCCCCCCTAGTAATAAAAAAAAAATACATTGACATGTTTCGGAACCGTCAAATAAGTTCCCTGTCAATACAAATGACACGCGACAATGAGATATAAATAACAAAAAACACGCGCTCTATTGCAAAAAATTAAATTAAAATATAGACCATGATCTAAAATATAAATAAAATGTTTATATAAAAGGTGAATGTTTTAAAATCTGATGATTTAAAAAATCCATTGGATTTAATTAACTTTTTATCATTCGAATCATTCTTATCATTTTTATAATTCGAAATAGTTTGTAAATAAAACAATAATTACAGCAATGAAATATAGATTGCGCTACATGACATAACTAACCAGTGCGTCCAGAGAATCAGTCAATTGGTTAGCTACCGGTTACTTACCATTCCGGTAAGTTACCGGTTACATTGGTCACTTTGGTAAGTTCGCTGAACACGCCCTAATAGTCAAGGTTTTAAAAATATTCATTATGGCTTCTAATAAAAAAGAAAGAAAGAAAGAAATAGCGAAGGATACGAGATTAAAAGGTTATTGCATTTTATTTATTGGCGTGTCATGCCAGACATCAAAACGACCTTCGAATTTCATTGAGTCTCCAAGCATAGTCTTATTTCCGCATCTCTCCCAGAGACCGGAAGCTGCCCTATCGCCTTTTGGCGAACCGCACAATGTCACTTCCATGCTCCACAGGAAACGTTGGTTTACCACAAATCTCTCTCCAAAAGCTCCTTCTAGCCAAACAAACTCGGTGTTTTCTTTTTTCGCCTGGATTACCGACTGTGTAAACAAAGTTGAAATCTTTCCAAAAAAGAATTTTATTATCCCTAAATAAAGAAGGTGAGTGTTTTTATCTCGTATCATAACTTTGGAAGCACGCGCCTTGCGTATCATTTCTGGATTTTCTTTCTTTAGCGCATTTGAATCCACTCCAAGTAAGGGTGAATCAAACTTTTGATTTTCTTTCTTTTGGGGTGCAAGAGGAATTGCTCATAATCCATTTTTGTAAGAAATCACCCCTCTGATTGGTGCAATTGTTCACAGTTGAAACTACTCAGACGGAACTGCAAGGCTCTGTAAAAAAAAAATCTCATTATAATCGAGTTTCTATCTTGTAAGATATGGAATTTTTCTTATTTAAAACAATATACAATTTTTGACAATTTCCGTTTTAATAGGTTATACCATAATCATCAAAATTGCATGGTTTAAAGTATTTTAGGTCTGTTTGTAATTATGTAAGCATTTAGCACCTACAGCCTACAATCGTCGTCTGGTCCATTCGTCCATTTGTTTGCCTGTCCGTCTGTCCACATGTACCAGCACAAAACTACTCAACCGAATGGTTTGAAATTTAATACTATATAGAATCGTTCCAGAATTTTGTCGAGTCATTTCAAATTTATGAAAATCGAATAAAAACTCAAAAGATATTAATAAAAGTTTTCTTTATTCTATTAAATCCTGTCATATTTATTTAATACAGTGATATCCAGTGTTCTCGCTGACATTTGACCAACGTTAGTAATTTGGCTAATTAAAAATAAAAAACATTCGCCAAATGAAAAAAGTATTAGCAAAATAGATTCGCCGTGTAGCAGAAAAAAAAGTCTTTAATTATTTAAAGTATTCCATTATTTTTAATATGTTCTAAAATAACCCAAGTTTTTATAACTGTGACAGCTATTGTTATTAATCTAATTTCAACTATCTGCTACAAATATATTAAAAATATTTATATATTAAATATGTATGCATATGTATGAAAAACGAAAAAGAAAAAAAGGGAAAGCAAAAATTGAGCACTAGGAATTTGGCGAATCTAATCGCTTGTTTACTCGCCAAATGAAGAATTTAGTCGCAATTTGGCACATTGGCGCGCGACAACGAGAACACTGGTGATATTGATATCCCATGGTAGGTAATGGTTCTAGGCTCCATTGTGATGACGTCCTATTTAAGATGGAGTCCTATTATATCCATATTACTAAATTTAATATACTAAAGAATCGTAATAAATTTTAATTCATGTATTTTTGCATAAGAGTGGAATAGCTATTGCACCAAGATCTGAATATTTGTAAAACTATAGTATAAACACATCTCATTTGCCACGTTTGACACAATGAGACGTTTTTCCTTGGGGGAGGAGATGAAAAAAGGGAGGAAGAGCTTGTAATCCAATTTAGTAAGAAGTCTCACCTATAATTGGTGCAATTTTTCATAGTTGCAAGGTACTTTTAAAATTTTCTCATTTTAAACAAATTTCTATTTTATCAAATATGAAAAAATTCTTATTTAAAACAGTATTTCGTTTTTGACAGGTTTCATTTTAGCAGGTTTTACCGAAATTACCAAAATTGCACACTTTAAAGCTTTTTTTATTTTGTTTTCTGAAATATATTTTCACATAGTTTTCTTTGCAGAAATACTTTAAATATTCCTAGTTTAATAAAATGCTTTTTACTCATAATTCAACTTGAAAATTATTAGTTTCTTTTTATAATTAACTTTTCGAGCTTAATGGTTATTTCAGCAACGATATGTCTTACACGAAATTTGAATTACTTTATGCTCCTAAAAAATATTTAAAACTAGTTGGATGTGTCAATCCCAAAACTTTCTTCTATCTCATAAGTACATTTTAATTTAAAAAAAAAAAAAAACGTGGTGACCCCAAAGTTACCCACTATCGAATTTCTTCGAACATTTGACCTAGCCTAATGAGATTCTGGTATCCGAAAAGCCTAAAACGCAAAATTTAATCACTATTCTGAGAAAATGAGCTTAGTAGTGCCTCATGTTGGGTAATTTATACTAAAACCTAATAAGCATCTATTTATGTCAAAACCTTACAGAATCTGAAATTTCATGAAATTTCGTCCATTAGTTCTTGAGATATAGTTATAACAAAAAATTTGCAAAACGTATCGCAGCAACACCATATCTTGGACAATTTATGCCAAAACGTAAAAAAGCGTCTAATTATGTTATGATGTAAAAGAATCTGAAGTTTGATGATTCTGTGCATTAGTTCTTGAGATATAGCTAGTTTTAAAAAAAACCGTGTAAAATATAGCACAGCAGCACCATCAGTTGAAGGATTTATTACAAAACGTAATCATCGTGTAATTATGTTATATGTCATTTTGTAACAAAATCTGAAGTTTGATGAAATTCTGTGCGTTGGTTGTTGAGATATAGCTATCGGAAAAATCGTTCAAAATGCAGCATAGCTGCACCACCTGTTGTAAGGTTAATGTCAAAATGTAATCAGCGTCTAATTATGTTATATATTCTAGTGTAACAGAATCTAAAATTTGATAAAGTTCTCTGCATTAGTTCTTGAGATATAGCTATCGCAAAAATCGTGCAAAATGCAGCATAGCAGCGCCACCTATAGGACAGTTCACACCAAAACCTTATCAGCGGCTAAGTATCTCAAGGTATAGCAGAATCTGAAGTTTGGTGAAATTCTGTGCATTAGTTCTTGAGATATAGCTATCATGAAAATCATGAAAAACGTAGCATAGCAGCGCCACCTGCTGGCCAATTTACACCAAAACTTAATCAGCGTCTATGTATATCTAGAGGTCACAGAATCTGAAATTTGGTGAAATTCTGTGCATTAGTTCTTGAGATATAGCAATCTTGAAAATCATGAAAAACGTAGTATAGCAGCGCCACCTGCCGGCCAATTTTCACCAAAAACCAATAGGCATTAATTCATATCAAGGTCTAACCGAATATAAAATTTTATTAAATTTCGAGCATTAGTTCTTGAGATAGAGCGCCCACAAATTTTTTTTCACATACATACAGACAGACATACATACCGACAGACAGACAGACAGACGGACGGACAGACTCACAGACAGACATTTTCTAAAAATAGTCAAAACGTGTTCAGGACCTTCTAAAACGTATAAATCCGTCGAAAACCGGAAGTCGAAAATTTTCATGAATCCAATACTTTCTTCTTGTAAAGATAGAAGAAAGTAAAAATACAAATAAAACTCAGATAAATCATCAAATTGGAATAAAGGAATTGGTACAAAATAAAAATGAATTTTAAGATCATAAATTTTTTATCCTTCTTCAAGGAGAGGTCATATTTCTCTTATCCCACCCCTTCCCCTATATTAATGTGCATTTCCTTATAAGAAAATCGTCCTTAAAAATACTATGAATACTAATACTTTCTACAAGCAGATTTTAAAAATAGATTCTTCAAAACTAAACTAACAATTGTTGTACAGTGATTAAAATGTAATAAATTTATTAACAAAAAATATATTGGTACATAATTCAATGAACATACAATAGTTGCCAAGATACAATTTGGAAATATCGTTACGAAATGTCCAAAATTGTTTTTTCCGCTTTGTGAGAGTAGTTGATGGAAAACTTGTTTCACAGGCTTTGAAGGATTGCTATAGGGATGGCGTTCGGGGGTTAGCATAATACATATACTTTTCTTGTAACCAAACAAAAATATTCACTGCATTTTTTTTTCATATGTAATATAAATAATTAATAATAAAGTGAAACAAAATTTAAATACACATATTCTTTAGTTTCTTTTCTTTTCTTATTTTAAATCTGGAATAAAAAATCTTTTTTAAATAACCAAAAACATTCATTTTTCCAAAAAGGAAAACCTTTCTAATCAAACTTTTGTAATTTTTTTTGTAACAAACGTTCACTTCAGATTAATCAGGTGTATGTGCGAAATATCTTGGCAAGATTCCAAACAATAGTATGTCGTAGTAGTTTCTCTAAAAAGATGCATCAAAGTTCAAAAATCAAATATTTTGTAAAATATTAAGGGGACCGTTTACCTTAAAATTGGTCAAAGAATCGATTTTTCTTTTTTACTTTCTTTTATATTTACAAGAAGAAAGTACTGGATTCGTTAAAAAATTCGACTTCCGGTTTTTGATGGATTTAAACATTTTAGAATGTGCTGAATATCATTTGATAGTTTTTGAAAATATATGTCTGTCAGTATATCTGTCACTCTGTGAGACAGAAATTTTGCGGTCACTCTATCTCAAGAACTAATGCACGGATTTTCACAAAATTTAAGATTCAGTTAGATTTTTATATAAACTGGAGCTAATTAGTTTTGGGTGCATATAGCTCAACAGGTAGCGCTGCTATGGAGCATCATTCACATTTTCCTCAATTATCTCAAGAAATAATTCACGGATTTTCATAAAACTTTAGATTCGATTAGTCCTTGATATAAATTAGTGTTTACTACTGTTTTGTACAAATCGCTCAAAAGGTGGCGCTGCCATGCTGCATTATTCATGATTATCGCATCCGCTATATCCCAAGAAGTAATGCACGAATTTTCATCAAACTTCAGATTCAGTTAGTCCGTGATATTGATTAATGTTGTTTAGTTACAGGGGGGGGGGGTGTAAATCCCCCTGCTGGTGTCGCTGCTATTTTCACGTTTTTGCAATAACGCTATCTCAAAAATAATGCATCTATTTTCATTAAACTTCAGATTCAGTTAGTACTTGATAAAAGTTTATCCTGGTTAGTTTTGGTGTACATCACCCAACAGGTGGCGCTGTTATGCAGAATTTTTTAAAGATTTTGCAATAACTCTGTTTCAGCACAAATTTTCATCAGGCTTCAAATTCAGTTGGAAGTTGAAATAAGTTGCTATTGACTAGATTTTGGTTTAAACCACCTATCCGGTGGCGCTGCAATACTGCATTTTTCAGGAAGTATTAACGTGTATAATAAAGAACACCGTTTTGGAATTGCCACATTTGACTAGTTTAATAGAAAATGAAAGCCTGCTCAGCTGTGAATATTTTGACATCTCATTTTTACCCTAACGTCAATTATATCGCGAAATAGTGTAAATGTTTTAATACAACCAGCGCAAAAACCCACACAGATTAAAACTTTATTATATGGCTATTTTTTTATGCTGATATTTTCTTCACTATCTTGTTTTAAAAATACTTTTTTTTTAACTATTTGAGAAAATAGTTGTCCTCGGTAGAGAATTGGGAAATCTGAAGTATATCTGAATCTTTTTATTGGTTGAATTCCGCAATAAAGTTGGTTTATTTTATTCGTTTTCTGATTGGTCCATGCTTAATGTCTAGAAATGAAATACATCTGTTTTTATTTTATTCGTTTTCTAACTGGTCCACGTTTAATGTCCAAAAATGGAATATTACTGTTGCCACAATGACAAAAAAGTATTAAAAACTACAAAAAAATTAATAACTTAAAAACAAATTGAGATATAGCTTTCAAACAAATTGCATTTAAAAGTACATTTTTTTTTTCTCTAAACGACGCGACAGTGTAAAAATTGAAAAAAAAATAAAATAAAATAAAAAAATAAGTGCAATATCTAGATATATCTAAAAATCCATGCACAATCTTCTGTAATACCCATTTAAAAATCTTTAAAATTTTAAGCAAAAATATCAATTTTTAAAAAAGTAG
The DNA here is from genome assembly GCA_964019185.1 of Maratus speculifer. Taxonomy (NCBI): domain Eukaryota; kingdom Metazoa; phylum Arthropoda; class Arachnida; order Araneae; family Salticidae; genus Maratus; species Maratus speculifer. The sequence goes on from CAXHSM010000743.1 coordinate 17,610, forward strand.
TAAAGATTTTAAAACTTTTTAAAGATTTTAATTAAATATACAATTATTTTATTATTATTATTATTTTCAAAATGTACTTTCAATTAAACATTAAAATGAAGTGAGCTCATCATTTGAACTACATTTTTTAAAATAAATAAAATTCTTGAAAAGGTAAACTGCCTCCTTAAAGGAAAAAAAACGAATTTGACTTTTAACTGCCTTTAAGGGTGTATTCGAAAAAAGGTTTTCCACCTTCAACAGCTCGAAATTTTCCGATTTAATTTCAGGCACATTTTTAAAAGTAGAGACACGAAACTTGCTGAGGGGATTCTTGAAGGGACGTATGAGGTGCCGTGTGATGTCTTTTTACGCTCACTCCATTAGAATTTGAGTTATAAACAATTACCTTATCAGTATGACCCTTTTTTTCGTTCCTAGATGTCCCGCTTGGGAAAAATCGGTTCGAAATGCCGTTTTTGATTGCCTTTTTTTTGCAATATTTTCTGCATTTATCAAAGAATTGACAATCACGGCACCTTGTGTATTTTCCAAATAAGAGATTTTAAAAGTTTGGTGTATTTGAGAGCAAAAATGAATTCAAAAATAAATCGGAAAGTAAGCAGTTTGAATCGAAATACACCCTTAAGACTAGTGTTGGGTGATCCAGTGTCACAGAAAGCGGAATAGGTATACAAGTAAAATAGGAACAAAGACTTCTAACTGGGGACATAAAAAATACAGACAACCTTATGAAAGCAGAACATGTCTATGAGGAATTCTATCTTAGACGTAAAAACTGTCTAAAACAAAAACCTGTTAAAAAAAAATGCACTAAAACAAAAGTCTGTCTAAAGTGGTCTGGTAAAGTTTACCCTTTTCCTACAATTCCATCTTAGCAAGTTTTGTTATAGTAAATTAACACAGCAGTCTTAAACAGTGAAAACTAAAATGTAGAAATCGATATCAACAGAGATAAAAGGGGATATAATTCCCATTTAGCAGGTAGTATATAAATCGTTTTTTCGCACGCTTAGTACTTTCCGTACCGGAGGTTCGGGATAGAATGGGAACTAGTTTATTCCAGGTATCATGAAAATATCTCGAATCTTTCCCTCCCTTTTCTGGTAGTATTAGATGTCATTTACATAAATTACACGCAGTTTTTCCCTTTCAATCACTCCCCATTTCAGCTTAATCCATGTCTACTCAAATTTCACGATAAAAGCACTTGTCGGGATGCCATTCTTCAGGTACTCGGGGGGAGGGGGGGGGATTTAGGCAACCTTTCAATGTCCTCTTGATCAAGCGAAACGAAATTTTTCATATCTACAGTTAGCAGATTTTTTTTAATACTTACTGATCATATGGGTCAATTGTCTATGCGCAATGTTCTTTCTTTGATTCCAGATATTATTGCCAGGTGTCCTGGTTCCACTTAACAACAATGGCTTTTTCGCAGATCTGAAATTAGTTAATCCTAGATCAGATTATTGCGCTGATCCCGAATATGCCAGTGATGCCATTGGACTTCAAAAATCCTGGGTCCCGGGGACCCAGGACTTCTAAAATTCTGGGTCCCTTTTTCAAAAAAGCGGGTCCCCACTAATAAGTTATATTTTTAGACGCAAAAATTGAACTTGTTCATTTGCAAAAGAAAAGTTAAATGCAATAATTATTTTTTTAATTAATGTATAAATAATTAAAGCCAATATATTTTTTTTAAAATATTAATAGATATTTACTTTACTTTTTTAAAAAATAATGTGCAAGATACAAATTATAAAATAATGCTTATTTGAGTGTAGAAGGTAACAAGTATCATTATTGTTCACATTCTTTTAAAAAGGGGTAAAACTGATTTATTGAAAAAGACATTTTTTCTAAAAACAGATTGTGAAGCAGGAAAATCTGTTTTTATAGCAGCAAAAAGAAAAAAAAAACTATTTGGAAGCAGGGAAGTTAGTTTTTGGAAAAGAAAATTTATATCCTGTCATTAACTTTTTTTTTCGTACCCCTTTGACGAAAATTGCATTTTAAAGCTACTTTTTTTTCACGAAATTTGCCGTTTTTTCGCGATTTTTAACGAAATGAGCCGGTTTTTCACGATCTTTTGACGAAATGTGCTATTTTATCACCATTTTTTGATGAAAATTGCTGTTTTCGCGAAATTTTTGACAAAATTTGTCGTTTTATCACGATTTTTGAATGAAATTTGTGGTTTTTTCGCGATTTTTTTGAGGAAATCTGCTTTTTGTTCGAGATTTTGTAGCAAAATTAGCCATTTTTTGCGAATCTTTTGACAAAATTCGCTGAAAATTATTCGTTATTTCGCGATTTTTTTAACGAAATTTGTCTTTTTTGCGATTTTTTGATGAAATGTGCCGTTTTTTCGCGATCTTTTGACGAAATGTGCCGCTTTTTTGCGATCTTTAGACGAAATGTGCCATTTTATCACGATTTTTTCATGAAAATTTCCGTTTTTCGCGAATCTCTAGACAAAATTTGCCGTTTGATCACGATTTTTGGACGAAATATGTCGTTTTTTCGCGATTTTTTGAGGAAATCTGCCTTTTTTAGGGATTTTGTAACAAAATTAGCCATTTTCTTCGCAAAATTTTTGACGAAATTTGCCGAAAATTATTCGTTTTTTCGCGATTTTTTAAACGAAATTTGCCTTTTTTGCGAACTTTTGACGAAAATTACGCGTCCCTCGGGACGCGTAAGCTCCATTTTTTTGCGTCCCGTCGCCGATTTTTTGCGTATTTTACGCGTTATAGCGCGTCCGCGGCATCCCTGTATGCTTTTCGTTTTTCTTCAAATGATCCAGTTTTAAAAATATTGCATATTTAAGTTTATGCAAATTTAATTTTTTGACTGAAAAAAAAAGTACTGGATTCATAAAAATTCGAGATTGGCGGATTTACACGTTTTAAGAGTCAGATTCCCAAAAAACACGTTTTTACAAAATGTATTACAAGTGCATTTACAAAATGTATTACAAATGTACAAACCGTGCTTTCCTGCACCCAAAAATATGAAATCATGGAGGATTAGGAGCAGGAAAACGTTATGGTAAACCCATGAGTCAACCGCTAAAATCGGGTTTTTAGGTGTTTTCCACCAAGAGTTGACTTGGCAGACCGATTGCGTTTTAATATGCGAATCAAAAGTTAACTAATCCTAGATTTTCATCCGTGAACTCGACGAGGTGATTGTCTGCGCTGCCGATAACGGTAACCCCCGGTCTAATATAAGGTGCTTTTTTAGGGGTGTGTAGAACATTGTCCAAATGGGTAAACAGTGTCACGCTCCTATCAGGGACATAATCAAAAATTATATAATCGAAAAAAAAAAATGATGAACTAGTAGAATCTACTTTACTTTTTTCAAAAACCAGACGTAATAAAAGAAAACAGATCCTAGATTTGAAATCAGCGGGAAAGACTGGTTTAGAAAAATATTAGCGTACTCGTGAAACAAAAATTATTTAGGCGTCAAGAAAAGCTGTTAAAGAAACATGAAAAATATGCAGATCAAGCCACACTATGTATATCACGATCACATGTTAGTACAATCTGAGAAAAAGTCGTTTTTATAAAGTAAACTAGACAGTAACCAAGTAGCAAAAAATCTAGTCTGATAATGTTTTATGCATTAAAGTTTACATATAATTGTATAAAATTTAATAAATTTGCATAAATCGTAATATAAAAATGTCACAAAAACAAGACCATACTTAATTCAGTGATTTCCCATAATAGAGAATGATTCTAGGTTGTGATATGATTACGTCCTATTTAAGATGGAATCCTATTATTTCCGTATTACTGAATTTAATATATAGATTCGTAATAAATTTTGTATTCATGCATTTTTGCATAAGAATACAACAGTTATTGCACCAAGATTTAAATATTTTTAAAACTAGTTATAGAGCAAATGCACCGCATTAGCCATGTTTAACACACAATTTCCTTTTTTTTTTCTTTTTTTTTTTTTTCTTTTTTTCTTTTAGACAATTTAGAAAATATCTGACCTGTGAATTGGACCGGATTTGAGAGGAAATGGAATATCCGACAAGATGCAAAGTTCTATATGACATCTACAAACACATTTGCATGTTTAGAACAGTTATTATTATTATTATATAAAATATAATTACGCAAGACAATCTCAATTAATAAATTCTGAACTCACCACCAAAATTAAAATAAAATAAAACAGAATAAAATAATTTTCGACTTACAATCAAAGGTTTTATTCCCATAGAAGTGAATATCGACCCTTTTTGAGATCCTATAAATAGATTTCGAACTATATGAGGACGTATTCCTTAAATGCAGAATCATCTGTTTTATTTAAATGCTCTTATTTAACTTATGTTCTTCCATTATCGTGTTGAAATCTGGATATTGATTTTTTTACCCATTTTTGTCGAGCCGATTTTCTTCAAATTCTATTATTTGCCGACTTATGATGAGGAAAAGATTTTTTATCATCTCTTGTAGAAAACTGATTAATGTCGATTTGTTTGTATATAATCATCCCGCTGTTTAACTTACGTAAGATTGTAGATATAGGATGTCTATAATTAACTGATCTTGTTTTAATTTTTTATTTGTTTTATGAACGCTGCCCATGCTAATGCGCTGCTCTGCACATTTACGAAATCACTTTCATTTGTAAATCATATAATTTGCATGTATTGTTATTCTGTTAGTGAGCAATTTAACATTGTTTCTCCTTTTTCTGTAAAAGTATCGAATCTTTCCGATAAAGATGTTGAATTTTTAATTTAATCTTATTTTCAGGGATTCACACATAAGATATACATGCATGCTACATGATAAAACGCCCTCTGGTGGCGAAATCTTGAACTTCTTTTATATCAAGAAATTATTTGCCCAGATGTGCTGCGGAAAAAAATTTCTACCATATCTTGTAGAACACTGATTAATGTCGGTTTGTTTGCTTCCTATGCTTAAATTACGTCGATGAGAAACAGGGCGTCTAATAATTAAGTGATCTTGTTTAAACCTCTCCAGTTTTGAAGCTAAAACAATAATACAAATACTTAGTCATTAACTTTTTTTTCAAACAAAATGACATAAATTACAGAAAATTTATCTTTCTTTCAAATTGATTTTTTAAGCACTTAGTAATTTAGTTTCAAAAATACGGATCTAAAACTACAAACCCCCTTAAAACATCAACTTAATAACCATTAACCTAAATGTACGCAATCACAAATTTAAGAGCTTTATAAACAAATAAATAATCTACAAATACTCATAAAAAATATAGAAAAAGATTTAAGTTAAATATATATGAAATTTTAACACTTTTTTCGTCACACTCTCTTTTGAACATTTTTAGACATTTTGCAAATTCAGATGAAAATAACATTTATTTTATGAGGGATTCAGCTTAGATCCAGGCATTTATTCGTTTGCTTTCAACACATAAAACAATCAGCTATTAAGAAATGATGCAAAAATGCAAAAATATCAGACATTTTACTTTTATAAGCAAAAAAACAGAGGTCCCCGAACAGAGATCCAGGGACCGACGAGGTTAAAGTTGCCTACAGACGAAACTTTTGTTCAGAAAGTTATTTTGTGAAGGACATAATCAAGCTATGATAATTCGCTTGAGAGAAAAAAAAAGTTCGCGATTTCGCCACTAGAGGGCATTTTTAATGTAACATGTAAATGTGCATTAGTAAATGTGGATAGCAGAACGTTAGCATGGGCTGGACAGCATTCATGATACAAAACAAATAGAAAAATCACTCATGTAATAACTCATACACAATAAAATACTAAATCATGCTCGTTGATTAAAAAAAAAAAAAAAATATTTTTTCCAGGTAAGAAATCCAAGTAAAAATATAAAATAAACATGCCAATTAAAAATTATATAACTCTCACAAAAGAAAATGGAACTGGAGGCAAATTCATTGTTTTGTCTCTTAAGTGGCGTCCTAAGACATCGCCATCATCAATGCCAGACATAAATTTGCAAATACAGTAGAACCCCGCAAATCCGGATCGGTTTGGTCATCTTTTTTTCAAGTTTCTTGAAGCAATTGGTTAATTTCCATAACATTAACTTGTTTAATCGTCGTATCCTGAATAAAAAAAAAGTTTTTCTGAAATCTTTTCGGGAGAATTGAGCAAAGTAAACATTTTTACTGTCTGTAAATATTCAATAGGTTTAACATAAAAGTGATTTTTTGTAAATATATTTTATTTTATTTCATTTGTTTCTAATTCTCCGGATAATTCGGATTTTCGATAATCCGGATTGGATCTGGTCCCAGTTAATCCGAATTATCGGGGTTTTACTGTATCACTAAAATAAAAAAATGTTTTTTGTTTCATTGTGACCAAAACAGCACTAAAATGATTTGAAGTAGAATAGAATATGTAATTTTTAAAGAGGAAAATCATTTTTTTTTCTATACATCTGTAAATAAAATTTTGAATGTACATGGGGTTCGGGGGTATTGCAAAGTTTCAATTACAGCCGAATATTTTTTAATCATACCTCGCATCATTTTTTCAAAATAAAAATATTTTACATACGCTTTGAGAATATTTGCAAAATAAATATACAATAAAATGTATTTTTTAAAACAGTGGTGCGAATAGAATATAAAAATATTCACCTGTAATGTTTTAAGTACGGGACCATAAAAAGAAAAATTCATTTCAGAGAATTCTAACATTGAAAAATAATAAAATAATTTCTCTTAAATAATGCTACATTATTATTTTTATTTTTGATCACAGTTGTTCTTTCTCATGCATGCGAAAACTAAGACGAAGACATTGAATTCATTAGGAAAAGTTAATTAGATGAAAAGCTCATTTAGGTGGACGATGAAATCGTTTGTTTTTGGCGGCTACGAAAATACGATGTCACTTATGCGTCTCTTTTAGTTAAACGCAGGGCTGCGGAGTCGGTGGGGAGAAATGCCCGACTCCGACTCCGAAATTTTAAAGACTTCGACTCCGACTCTTGATTGGCGTATATACTAGTGTTGCTGTAGGTTAAAATTATGAGGGAACGGAAGAAAAATAAGGCAAAAATTTCACTATTTCGGTACTAATCCAGTTCTTAGAACTTTGAAAGGAAAAAGAAAAATACATTTTTTTCCGTTTTACTAATTTTTTTCAATTTTGCATGCCACAAACTCGAAAACTCCAACAATCAAAATCTAAAGAAGAAAACAAAACACATATTTTACTATATTTCGGATCCGTGGACTTGATAAAGGGAAATCTTTATGATTTTTATGTTATTTCATGTCCTCCGGAGCAGAAAAATTTTGATGGAAAGGAAAAAATAAAATAGAGATGAAAATTTACTAGTTCGAAAAATTAGGGGATATACTAGAGTTTTTAATTAAAAACGGTTTTCATCTACTGTATGTACATACACCTAGAAGTATATTCAGAATCTTGGGTAGCACGATATAATAAAAAAATAACGATAATAATTCCTTTTATGGCTTTAAAATTACATACACTGTAAAAAATTTCACCTTTTTGCTGCATCGTCACTCCATCGCTTTTATAGAATATCTCTGTTTTGACCAATGAGAATGCTCCATAATACATCGAAGTAATCGTTTCCTATAAAAGCGATGGTGTGACGATGCAGCAAAAGAGTCAAATTTTTTACAGTGTATTATAGTAATTGGTTTAATTTCTCTTCAAACTATCTAGCAAAAAAAAAAGCCGGGATCTGAGTCGGCTTATTTTAATGCGACTCGGACTCCGATTCTTCTACTCAGAAATGGGCCCGATTCCGAATTTGATTCCAACTCCGCAGCCATGATTAAACGCATGCTTCGAATTATACGACAATTTTCATGGACCTTGTGTATATTTGTGAGGAGTCACAATTAAGGGAAACATTTGTCTCCATTTTAAAATTGTTGATTATCATATTTTAATTATAACCTTATCTTTATTTTTGTGCACATACTGTCAAAATAGAATGTAACGTCGAACGCTATTACGTAAAAGATGTGCAAATTGCACTAAACCTCGCACAGAAAATAGGCCGCATAATATGTATACAATGCGCAATGTCGATCTTTGCTTCACGATCAAAAGTGCCTCGCAGAATATCATACTTAACACATCATTTTGTATAGTAATTTTATCTAATATTTTTGTATTATTTTAGTCAACATTTTGTTATAATAAACTAATAAGTAAAAGGTATTGCATAATAAGACCAACTATAGCTTGTGTTACCTTACTTTACATACTTTAATTATGGTAAATTCAAATTGTTTCATATGCAGTCAAATTGATGTACGTCGCTGTGACTTAATATAAGTTTATTTCACGCATAATACGAAATGCATTTAGCATTTACAGGGACACACAAAAAAATTCAAATAGTATATTCTATCCGAAGCACTATATTTATGGATGATGACTGTTCGATGGATGAAATGCATTTTTAATTACGATATGCGCTTTTAAGTTTCACTAAATGTATGCACATTATATGGTGTATATAAATGCTAACAATTACACAATTTAGATGTATATTAGGGTTACATAAAAGAGCTCGGTAAGGTTACTGAATATGAGCATAATTTGCTTAAAGGTAGTTTTTAATATTTTTTGCATTTTTACGTTGAATTATATTCAATGTACTATGAAATGTTTGTAGAATATAGATAAAATGATATACAGGGTCACGCAAAGAACTGGATACGGGTTCGCCTATGGATGATAATTTCTGGAAATGTGATTTAAGTAGTTTAAAGAGTATTTTTGTTTGAATTAAATTTTAGCAAAATACTTTCGAATAATAAAGGTACCAGGAAACATTTAAACTACAGGGTTCAACAAAAGTATTGAAATAAGTTTCCATCTATTAGTATAAATTTCCAAAAAAAAAAAAAAAAAATCAACCAGCTAAGCGTTTTTTTGCTAAACTAAATTTCTCCATTATATAATACATATATCAACAGACAAATCAAATACAGGGCTGTACAAATGTATTGGAATGCATACTTGGTTATGTACAGTAGCACCTTATTTCCCTGGATTGAGAAGTTTTGTTAAAAATTTCTGGAATTGTTGGAAAGTGTTTCATAATCTATGCTTAACGCATAATTTTTCTTATTTGTTGTGATGGAATTTTGTAGCCAATTTTTAATCTACTTCCTAATAGAAAAAGAAGAAAAAACGGACAATTTTACGGAGATTGTATTGGCAATCAGAACGCTTGCCATTACAATCCCTATTTTTCAAAGGAAACATTTCTGTAAATTCCAAAAAAATTTTCGTTTTCACCCCGAAAACACGGAAAATCTTCTGGAATCTACGGAAATTTTTTTGTTAAAAAATGGGAACTGTGCTGTCGTCCCGATTGCCAGTACAATTTCCGTAAAATTGTCCGTTTTATTTATTTATTTATTATTATTATAATTTTTTTTTTTTTTTTTTTTTTTTTTTACAGTGTAGAATTATACAAATTATGTATAAAGGTGTGCTTCCAACATTTTAATATTTAACTGGACCTGATTTTTTTTTTATGTAAAGACGGAAATTTGCAACCAATTTTAATCCACTCCCTAATAGGCTAGAATTATACAAATTATGTTACAAATCAGGGTTGGCAAGTTTCTTCCGCAGTGGAAAAAACCGCGGAAAAAACCATGGAAAAAACCGGCCGGAAGAAATGGAAGAAACTGTTTTTCTTTAAGAATTTACCATATATTTTCAATTTTTGTAAGATATAATAAATATCTTCTTCCTATAATCTAATATAAATTAATTTCACTGGACCAAAACAAATTTAATTAAGCATATATGCTAAATTAATAATTGCATCAGTTTTTTAGCGACGATCACACACAACACTTATCAAGAGATCTTCAACCATTGGCTAAATGCAAAGAAATTTTTTCCCAAAATACACAAAATCAATTAAATGTTATCCATTTCAATTTAACCAACATATTTTTTTATTATTTAAATTTTTAAACTAGTACTAAATAGTGGAAATTCTTTACCAATGGTAGAATAAAAGCCATTTAAATAAAAGCTTTTATTTTACATCAATTTTATTGATGTAAATAATGTATAATAGTTACTATATTAAAAAGAGATCAATCAAAAAGTATGATTTTGTTTTTGGCCCAAAATCTGAGTTTTGCCAAAAACGAGGGCGAAAATTCGGCCAGATCGAAACATTTAGTATTCCAAAAATCTTGTTTCTTCCTTCGGAAATTTTCAATTTTAGTTATTGATTTGAATTGTATCGGCTCAAATGAATGTATTGCAATGAACTTCATTGTTTATAATTATCAATCATGATTTATCAATGATCTCATAGAAAATTTTTAGTTTAAACTGCATTAGATTTCAAATATTCTTTGAGAAAGTTCTAGAATAACAAATGATCATTTACAAAAATCATTATAGAAGAAAAATGAAGATGTGTATACCTAAAACTAAAATATTTTTTAATTAAATGAAATTCATATAATTAGAAAATCTTTCTGTGTCATGGATGAATTAATTACGTATTATTGTATATGAAAATAAAATTTTTGGATTATTAATAGTTTTACATAATTAATAAATACTATACATATAATTAATTTCAATTATGTATATTTATGTATGTATTAATTACTTTAAAAGGTACAATTTAACATTTTCTTGGATGTTACCATTTTCGGCCAAAAAGTACGAAGGTCACCTAAATTCAGTTTTGGCTTTAAAAACCTGTTTCGATTTATCCTCAGTATTAAAAAAAGTCATTAAAATCTTTGTTTTTCTTAGTATAATGCAACGTAGTATAGCAAAAAAGGTTTTTAGCAGTAAGATGCTGCAATCAATTTCTCAATTTAAATTGGATGAAAGCAAAAAATGATTTTTTTTTTCCAAGTCCTACACTTCAGGATAGTTTAAAAGCATTTTGACATACCCATAGATGTTTTTAGAACACTAATCTTTTTAAATCAGCATTGAAATATTCATTCTAGATGAAAAATATAAAAAATTACAAACTTATTTATTTACTGTGTTGCACAGTTTAAAATAATGCAGATTTATATGAAAATAATATATTTTTATATGAAAAATAAATAATTGTAGGTAGTTTCATTTTCTTTCTTTCTTTTTTTTTATAAATGAAACAATTAATAAAAAACCACATTCCATAATAAAAAATCCCAACCTCTACAAGTGTAAAAATCCATCAACTGAAAATGTCTGCTGAACCTGAAGTTTGTTATTAAAAAAATTACTTATCTTTGCAAAAATAATATTTTTAATAATAATTAAATTTTCCAATTTAGATTTCATGTAATTATACTTTAATTCTTTTACATAGTTAATGTAGGGGAAGATGGGGATACTTGAGCCATTTTTTGAATTTTAATTTTTTTTAATTTTTTATATTTTTTTAGAATAAAATAAAATATTGAAAATGAAAATTTGATATTTTTCCTTCAACTAAAAACCACTTTCAATAAATTTTGAACTATTTTTCTATGTATAATAAATGTTTATTTTTTGTTTTACATCATGGCTCAAGTATCCCCATGGCGGGGATACTTGAGCCATAGTGAAGGGATACTTGAGCCACTACGGAAAAATACCTACAAAAGTAATTTTTTTCGCTTTATTTTTGCACAAACATTTTACAGAATGATAAATTATGAAACGTAAAGTCTTTCAAAACCAATTGAGAAAACAAAGCTAGTAATACGATCATTTTTTGTCGTTAAAACTGGTTGTCGAAAGATAATTTGAACTTGAGTTATAACGACGGTAGAAACATCCTCAGTTCAGAGCCATTTAAATTTGGAATCTGCAATTCTTCGGACAAATTTCATTTTCAAAATATTAAGCACTTATCCAACAAATATTTTTACAGTTTTCTTTCTGGCATATTTTATTAGTAACCAACCATCAATAGAAGGTTTTCTTTCACATCATCACCATCATTGACAGAATTTTCCTCTATTGATATTGTCGAACTCATACTTTTAGTTTAGTAGCTATCGGAATCTAAGCCAGATGTATCATTCTACTATTTCAAACACTTTTTTGATTTCACAGGAAAAGATTTTGTCTTCCTCTTTGGCTCCATGTAGGTAAGTTTGAACTGGGATTTTTGTTGCTTTTTTTGTTTTTGTGCGCTCTTTTACCAATTTTTCTTCAATTTTCTTAGTTTAAAAAAAGTTACAGCAACAGAGGTTACGATTTCAATATAAAATACTAATCTTAATATGTTATATTAAAAAATAAATATCTTAATATGTTGGACCTAACTAATTAAAGTATTAGAGATTATAGCCTGTAAAACCGTTTTAAAAAGTTATTTTCATTTAATGAAAGTTAAATTGAAAACTATGTTTACATTTATCTAGACAGGCTATTTTGTTAGTCAAATCGAAAAATAAAATAGACATTTTCATTTAAAAAATATACATTTTTAGACATTTTTAGGTCGTTATTTTTTTAAGAAAAAAAAAATAAAATGAAAAATTATTCTCCCTTTTCTCCAGAAAAATATCTATTAGTGAATATAAGGATGGAATTTTATTTTTTGTTTGTTTCACCCATGTTTAATTTCTAGTGGGGATGGTTCAGACATGGCTCAAGTATCCCCACTCTCATTGGCTCAAGTATCCCCACTATCACTATTTTTGTTTCCCAGAGTTTTACTAAATAAAGCATACAGCAATTAGAACTATTTTAGACTCAAAATACAATTGAAATTATGCTTATTGAATGTATGTATATAGTTGCAACTTTAAACAAAACTTTGATTACAAAAAAACAAAAAAACCATTCACCCAAATATTTACTTCAGATAGGGAAAAGACAACTATTAATCACTATACTTTCAAAATGGTACCAAGATGTGTGATTTCTTTTTTACGTGTTCAGAACTATAAATATGTTATCATATTGGCAGTTTTAGAAAGAAAAATTAACCAACTGTAGAGATAATAGGGGTGGCTCAAGTATCCCCTATGCTCAAGTATCCCCACTCTCCCCTACTTTAACAGGGCTCCCAAATGGTCCCCCTTTTCCCACAAAAGTCCCCTTTTTAGAAAAAGGTCCCCTTTAGTCCCCTTTTTTGTATTTTGGTCCCCCAAGTCCCCTTTTCTGTGTCTGAAAAAAATCACCGCGAAATGAAAAAATCTCTGAAAATCACTAAAAGCTTAAAAATCCAAGAAGACAAAATTTATTAAAGTGGGCATAAAAACATTAAAATGGGTATAAAAAAAAAGCATGGTAACTGAAATTCTTTCATGAATCTAAATGTTAAAAAATCACCTCAGAATACAAGTAAATTTTAAGAATCTCATTAAAATTCTTAAAAATTAAAAAATTGCAGAACACGAAAGTTAC
>CAXHSM010000745.1:0-39000 GCA_964019185.1 Maratus speculifer
GAAATAATATTTTTTACAAGAAATGAATTGACATATTTATGATTTAATTTATGAATATATACATATAAAAAGTAATGAATTACTTTTTGAAGTTGGTGCCAAACTATTTGAAATATATTAAGAATTGTAGCTAAATTATGCCTAGTACCATAATTAAAATGGGGATGATCATTATCGATTGTGATTGTTTGGCACCAACTTCAAAAAGTAATTCATTACTTTTTATATGTATATATTCATAAATTAAATCATAAATATGTCAATTCATTTCTTGTAAAAAATATTATTTCTAAAATCAATGTTTGGTGGATATTAAATTATATATATTAAATTTAACCGTTTTTATGCCGGTACCTGATAACCGATGTGTGCTTATTGGATAACGCTTTGTCATTAGAGAATTTTAAAGAATTATTTAATTCTTTTTAGCGCTTTTTTGAAGTCGGTTGATATTTTTTTTACAAAAAGCTTATTTTATTTGACACAACGTTCTTCTATAATATTAAATCTAATACCTCATGACACAAATATCATTCGAATGTTACGCTGTATTAAAAAAATCAAAATGTTATAGGATTTTAAATACTAAATGTTTAATACATAATTTTCATTTTTTTTAAAAAGATTTTATTTTTTTATATATGTGAGAAAATATATCATAAAAAAAAACATCAGTTTTTCCAGAAGATATTTTAAATACTTAAATATCTAGAAATTAATTGTACCTAAATAATATAATATTTATTGCAATGAAAAATTTGCTAAAAATTATTATTTTATTAAGTTATAAATTACTTGTAATGTTTTAAATACAATTTTTTGAGTTTTAACTAATTCAGTACCAATATAATTATCTAACGAGATTATCTTTAATATACCCTGACCAAGACATTTAATAAACTTAATTATCTTTCATTTTTTAGAACAATTTTAAGGAATATTAGTTTCATTCAAACCTTTTTTAAAAAGAAAGAATTTTTTAGAATCTTTATTAGTCCTTTTTAAATAATAAAGGCAACCAGAAAAAGCTTTTTAGAAGAATTCATTGTTTATTTTTACGTCTAGAAAAGTATTTCAGATCTCACATTTCTAAATATCGAGTTTAAGAAAATCGATTTAGCAACAATTGTTGCAAAGAGCTTTATTTAATGGCACTATATTCCCCCTATATTTATCTCTTGGATATATTGGTCATGCAGTTTTCACAGATATAAAATAGAATATTATTAAATTATCTATCTGGGCGCTGTTTTCGCATCATTTTAATGTAGCCTTAAAAAATTATGAATTCTGTTTTTCACTTTATTTATGTACAGTATAAATAAAGAATACAATTGTTTGATAATCTAGCAGGAATATATCAAAATGAACAAAAATATACAATAACTTCTATCTAATCTTTCCCTATTATGAAAATCGTTATTTATGTTTGGGCAGCTCAAAAAAGTAATGTATTTTCAAGATATATAGCAGCATTTAAGAAAGTTCGAGCAGTCCTTGGAATTTTTCACGTTTAATACCATTACTAATAACAAGAAAATCTATGAGTACAAAATTTATCATGATTCATTTGAAAACTTAGAAAAATATTACTACAGCTAAACTAGACAGAAAAAGCATAAATATTTTTAGTTGAATTGCACGAACCTTTCATTTACATTAACAAAAATTTTATTATTATTTTTTTTTACTTCTGATTTGCGAAAATCTTTCAGTCTAATTTTTGTACTTTATTAATCTATTTCCTCCGGGAATTATGCGTTTTTGAGATTTTATAAATACTGAAGTAGATATTTTCAGATAATTCAAAAAAGTTTTACAGAAGACATGTTAAATTAACAGTATCAAAAATAATATTAAAATTAATCCTATTTATTGCTTTTGAAAGCCTTAATTGGATTCGAAGTTGATGATATTTCATTGGTAAATTATGGCCTCCAAAAAAAAAAAAAAATTCAGTTTGTGAAAACTGATTGATAAACTATAAATTTACAGCCTACTGGCCGAGTGGTTAAGGCACCACGCGATAAATCCCTTGCAAGTGTACGATGTTATAGGTTCAATTCCCGCTGATTTCTTTGCGCAGGCTCTTTGCGTGAAACTCGCGGTTGTGTTTCTCTGGTGTTCAAAATTTCATTGTGCTATCTTGTTCCTATATATTGACGATCACTTATGAGTAGGTTTTCATGCCAAGCACACAAGTCAGACGTCCGTGTTGTTCTATAAATAAATAAATATAAATCCACGTCAAAACATTTAAAAAATCCATGGCAGCAAAAGATACTTACTTTTCAAAAATCCTTCTTAAGATTTTGAAAATTAATTAGTTATTGGAATTTCTAATGAAAAGAATAAGTTCCGAATCAGAGGTAACTCAGAAAAGTACATTATCTAATTCCATTCTTAGTTATATTTGCGTATAATTCGTAGCACATAATTTTTACACCATGATTATTGGTAATATAATTCAGTATGGAAATCATCTACTTTAAACTTGTATAAGATATCCATAATTAAACTGAGAATACTCAGAATTTTTGCAGGGGACAATATATTTGAGAGAAGGTGCCAAATTTCTGGGGATAATAAACAGGACCGGAAACGAAAGATTCTGCGAAAAAATAGTTCCAAAAAATATTGTTAGTGAAATATGTCACGCTGTGTTTCAGGAGAGAGAGTTTAAAAAAGACTCAATACTAAAATAACAATATTGTAAATTTAACATATCCAAACAGGTTCTGTATGGACGCCGTTTTTGTTAACAGCACACGCATTCTGTATGCAGCATGCGCAACAGCAAAGAATAAGATGTCTGTACGAAGCTGTCATATACTCCGTTATACGTTATTCTTCAACGTAGAGGTCTCGGGCAACTCTGTGATAATGTTGGATTCTAAATAACTCCATAGCCAGAAATCTCATGCTGTAAGATCAGAGGATCGAGATGGCCATGCAGTTGAAAATCAGCTACTAATGTTGTGAATCACTGCCGTAGCAGCTGCTGTCTAGGTATAGTCATTGTTGAAGTGCCGGAATTCAAAGATGTTTAACATTTAACATTATATCTCTCCGACAGCAGAACAGGTTACCAGTCCTGTGGGGATAATTCTTTATTAGAGAAATGACCAATAATTATTTCTTATGGCAATCCAAATGAAACAGTTATATTCAATTAATGTAACCGAATTGCTTTGAATGCATTTTGTTGTTTGTTATCAGAAATTCTGCAGTTCTGTGTTCGTTCAAGCATCATCTATAATCATTCTGATAAATAATTTCGGAGCAATAGTCAATCAATTGTCATGGTCCGTATTACTTAACTCTTATACGCGACTCATCTTGTATGCATAGAAGTGGATAATCTTTTGCAACACTTGCCATTCCATACAATAATCCACACGCAGAATCCGATCTACCCAAGAAGCCCTGTAAGTGACTGCAATATTATCTTGTGGTATGCCGACGATAGCCTCTGTAACTTTTTCAATTGCATCCTACGGTATAGGTTTTCATAATCTGCTTGACTGAATTTAGAGAAAACTCATTTTTTCATCATTCGCAAACATTGCTTTTAAACTATCAATTGAAAAAAATTAGTTACCTTTGCGCATTTTTTTCTGCGTTTTAAAAGTACAAAGAGCATTTGACGCATTGAACTAGTTCAAGTAAACGAATTTGAAACGCTTGACTAAACATCAAAGAACATCACTGCACATAACTTTTAATCAAATGGTTTCTAAAATTACCTAATCTATATAATAAAGGCCAAACGTATCTGTGCGTAACGCATACGTCATGTTTTGAATGGCAACACTTTCCGATGAAATTTCGGTTTTGCAATTTTCGCTATTGTAAATTTTTAAACTTTTAGACTTTGCACGTTTTCAATCTTTATATCATCGTTTAGAGAAAAAAATACTTTTAAATGCCGTTTGTTAGAAAACTGTATCTCAATTTGTTTTTGAGATATTGACTTTTTTGTAGTTTTTGGTTCAATTTCTCTAATGGTGGCAACTTGAGTATCGCATTTATGAGGGAAAAAGAGAAAAAATAGCCATAGAGTAAAAAAGAAAAAAAATAGAGATGCAGTTTAGTGGCTGGAGGTGACGCCAAAAATGTAACTCTAAAATTCGCTGCATTGCATCAAACAACGGTGTGCTTTCAAAAAAAAAAAAAAAAAAAACTTTTAGCGATGCAATTTTATTTCATAATACAATGAAATGCTATTTTATAATGCTAAAATATATTCAGATCTTTTTCATTTAGTGAAAAAATGATGTTAAAAAATTCGGTCTCTGTTCCATGTGATTGTTTTGTTTGGGTCGAATGAGAGACTTATATCGGAAGAATAACGCCAATCAAACCGTTTTAATCGCATACGGCACCTCCATCTATCTCTTTTTTCCATGGAAAATAACAAATCATTGTATATTTTAGTTGTCATTTTTTCATAGCAACTGAAAAAAATAGTAATTAAAAACCTGTTTTGTCAATATATCGTCGACTATAAAACCCGATGAATGTTGTTGGTTTTATTTCGTTTTTATCTATGAATTTAGTGACTTTTAGTTCGTTGTAAACTTACTTTACTAAAGATACACCAATTAACCTTTACAAAAATGTATTTTAAAGAATATCTGGGTGTCATATTTTCTTAGTTGTTTTAAAAACTGAGAATGCAATTTTATTCTTTGGCGAAATCTTTGGCTAATAACTGCTATCTTGCGTCTAATACGCAGGGCCGTAGTGAACAATAGGGAGGGCTCAAGAGAATGTAGGGGGGCTCATAGTTTTTTTTTCTCTCTCACTGACGCAGAAAGATAAATTAGAGCATATTCATATTGTAGGTACTCTGTTTCTTATTAAGATGTTAAAATAACTTCATTTTATGCTTAGAAAAGTATATGATGATGAAGTTTTGAGTGTATAACTGGTGCAAAATAGCCCATCATGTTAGCTTCATATGTACAAATAGGATGAGGGAATGTTGAAACACTTATTTTAGATACAATTTAGTAACTCTGCAAAACTGTGAAAAGGTTTCAAAACTAAATTAGATTTTTAAACAATATTTCATTTGAATTTTCGGAACAGAAATTCATTGAGTGACCTTGGAATCTTTTCCAGGGGGGGCTCAAAATATTTTAGGGGGGGGGGAGGCTAAGCCGCCCATAGCACCCCCTTAGCTACGGCCCCACTAATACGGGAGTACCGATAATTTTTAAAGCTGTATATGATTACATAAATAATGTTTCATATAAAATTGCTATTTGGAATTAGTTGGCAGTTTAAAAAGCCTATTACGCAGAAAAAATTTATTAGACTTTCCAATTTTAAATTTTAAAAAAGTTTTTCATCTTTACTTTGTGTCCCGGGAACCCCAGGTTCGGTGTACTAGTTGTCTTTAAAAGCCAAACAAGGTGGCACAGTGCCAAAATATATGAAATATGAATAAAAAACTTCTTCTGTAGCTTCAGCCTCAACAAATCTACATTATTATCGAAAAAGTTATCAGAATTATGTAGCTCGCGTAAATTTTATAACATCATTGCATAACACGTGTTTAATTTAAGACTTCTGTTATCTAAAAACTTAGAAATGATTTTTATTCTTATAAATATTTAGGTAATTTGAAAAACTTTCCATATTTATTTTTAGGAAATTAAATACTATACAAAGTTCAAAACTTAGACTAGCAGTAATATATGACAAACTATGATAGTGGCGATATAGAATCACATAGAGATTTCTTAAATTGTGCATTTTGTTTAACATTTCAGTTAAAACTTACTTTTAATTACTTATCCACTTTATTCTAACATTTATTTCGGTTGCCATAGTAACTTTCCTTCAAAAGAAAAGAGGAAAAACATATTTAACAGTTGCCTTTATCACTAAAACGGCTCTTAGGTAAAGAGAATTCAATTAGTTGAATATTAATCCTCGCTAGAAATAATAAAAAAAAAATGAAAAAAAAATACCAACTTTGATTTCGATTAATAATTCTTTGTTCGCCTTAATTTTTGAATTTAACTTTCTCGTTAAATCATAATTTTTTTTCAAGTAATGCGGTCTATTTAGTCTTTCCCATAACTTTGTCCTAACGTAGAATTTGGCGTTCGAATTCTTTTTAGCTTATTTTTAGGACTGCTGTTTCTAGTTGCCCTGCCATGAAAATCACAATCATCTTAATTGTGTAAGGCGCAGCAGAAAATTTCACATGTATGATTTCATTCATTTTTCATGTACTCTTTTCGCCAATTGAGTGGCGCCGATGTAAGAATTAGATACGGATGTAGTGTTTTTAAAATTGATCCTAGTCTACAGCTATTTATGAATTTTAGCGAATGCATACTTAAAATAACCTTGTCAACATTCGTCATCAAATATTTTAAAGTACACAACATTACCAAAGAGCTGACTTTGACGTAATTGATCTACATATTTACTAATTTATTCTTATTGAAAAGACATTTGTATATAATACAATTATTACTATTCAAATATCCTCACAAAAATCTATAACTCTTACGAGAGGGTGTTTTGCATGAAACATATTCAAGCCTTTTGTCTAATAGCATTTTGCAAATCTATTTTTATTAAAGTATATAAATTGCTTCTAATACAATTTTAAAACATTGCCATATCAGAGTTTAATGCATATTTTACGACATAATGATGTAAAAAAGATAATATCTTTTCAACGCCGTTCAGTATGAGTTTGCCATTAGCGAGCGTTTTAATTTTTTATTTTTTCTGGGGAATACCTTTTCAAAATAATAAATAATTCGATTTAAAGCTTCATAAACTATTTTTTAAATATGCGAGAATTATGTAATTTTAAACAAATCATATGTGGTTTCATGCTTATTATCAACTCTTTTAATAAAGTTTAATTTATTCACAATATGTGTTTTTAATGATATTAATTTTAAAGAAAAATCGATGATTAACTTTACTCTTTTCAGACTGTGACGCAATTACTTTTTAAATTAAACTTTGAAGTTATTTCTTTTTTTATCATTAAATAGTCACTTTCGTAGATTCATTTAAATAAAATATCACAATACAGAATATAAATAGTGTCATTTCATGTTACCAAATTTTCCATTTTATACGTTATCAAATAACTGTCTAAGATAAAACATTTTTATAGTTAAGTTATCTATTTTAAATCGGATTAGTTGAATAAAAAAAGAAAAATACTGTATAGAAGTTATCAATTTAAACTACATTATAAATGGTTGACATTAACAAATTTGTAAACATTACGTTATTTTTTCCTTTTTTATTGTTATTGTTTGAAGTTCAGACTAATATTATTCAAATGCATGCTATTAAATACGGAATGAAAAAAAAAGAAGACTTGAAACAGATAAGCTATTAATTAGAAATTCCACTACTTAAAAGTATTTGCAAAAGGATTTGCATTTCAATTGTCACAACTAAGAGGCTTGTGTTTGGCCCTTTTCCATGACAAATGAATTTCTAGCAACATTTTTTTTTCTTGATGTCAGACAGAAAACGAAGAATCATATGATATTACTTTTCAAAAGATTGCCTAAATCTTAATAGTAATAGTTTTCTTTTAAATGTGCAATGTTTCAACTATATGCGTGCAACTATACAACGTGTATCTATTACATGAATGTTTGTTGTTGCCATTACATAAAATGTCCTTGAATTTCCAGTTTCCCAGAAAAATTTTAGTAACTTGGCAGTTTTTTTGCAGTGTAATACATACATAAATATGCATGTTTTTAAATTATTTTATTAAACATGCACAGTTATTAATCAATTTTACGTATTTATTAAAAACACATAATTATTAATTAATTCGATATGTAGTCGAAGTCGGCTGTTTGAGCCTTAGACTCAAAACATTACACGTTTATACAAAATATAATGTATATAAAATTTCAATAACACAGAAAGATTTTCTTATTATACTAATTTCATTTGATTTAAAAAATATATTAGATTTAGGTATCACGCCGATTTATCTCTTATAGTGATTTTTGTGAATGATCATCTATCATAGTAGAGTATTAGCAGAACTTTCTCAACAGCCTTCGCTACACTTATCTGTTATCTTCAACTCAAAATTTCCTATCATCGTTAAATATATACCCTAATTTCCTGCGTATAATCCGCGGATCAAACAATCATTTTTCGACCCAGAAATTTTATTAAATAAAATATAACTTCTCAGATCGCCGTAAATATTTGCCTTAAATTACAAAATAAAATTTCTGGGTCGAAAAAGAATTGTTTGATCCGCGGATTATAGGCAGGAAATTAGGGTAGCTTTTAATAAGCACGTAAAAATATTTATATATGGGTCATTCTCAGATAAAGGGAAATTTTCCGTTTGAAAAAAACATGTTTTTAATTTTCTTTCTTTCTTTCTTTCTTTTTTTCTTTCTTTTTCTTTCTTTTTTTTTTTTTTGTAATAATGGATTGTTTGCATGTCTGACATTATGAGAAAAATATCAGCGGAAATCATTAGCCTTATTTATGGCCTTAATTTATAGAAAACCAAATTAATAATTGGAAGACCTAACTAATTACGTTATAATTCAATTTTATAAAATATAAGTACATTAAAAATTACGAATATGATACTTAATCATTGACCCACTTGTTATTATCGTTCATGAAATAAATATAAACATATATAATGTAAAAGAAAAATCATTTTTGTTCACAAAAATAAATGAATTTTTTTTTTTTTTCAAAATCAGATTTATTTTTTTTAAACAATAAGTCAGTGAGTTTAAATCATTATAGTAACTCAAATTTATGTTATTGATGATAATTTTTGTGAAATAATATTCGAAAGTCTTGAAATTTCTTGTTTCCATGGCCTGTTGGATATTACTATGTTTGCGGAAAGGCATGGTAATGACTACAATGGTAATGACCTTTTAAATGTTTAACCTCATATTAGGCTAAATTATAGCAAATAAAGGCTTAAAGTACATTTACTTACAAAATAGTCCTAAAGATCTATATAATTTAATTAATACAGTTAACAATTTACATTATTATATTTTAGTAAAATGAAACATGATAATGACACATAAAAACACATTGTTCTCAGTTTTTGAATAAAAGTATCAAAATGAAACAGTATATACCTATTTAAAAAAAGTTAGAAGCCACTGCTTGTAAGAACATGAGCTACCGTACACTACAGTGCCTAAAAGTCTATTTTAGCGCCTTCTAAGGATTAGCTATGAACGAAAACCTTTTGCACCATAGTAATGACCATTAACTCCAGGGACAAAGTTTAATTGACTATAATTAAGAAGAAAAATGTTTTGAAGCTAAAATATAAATTATATTATATGTAGAGAGACAAAAATTTATATACTGTTGGTGTTTTTGCTCAAAGGCTTTCCAACACGTCAAATTATAATTTTGAATTTTTAAATTTGAGGTTAGGGACATGCCATGTTAATGACATTTGTATTTTTTTTTATTTTTTTAATGTTCAAATTATTATTTTTCCCATGTTTAAATTGTTGTACAATGTACTTCTATATCTATTTTTAGAGATAAAATTAAAACATTCCTGTTAGACTCATTAAATATCCTTTTTTTAGTCAAGGATATAAAATTTCCCTTTATCTGAGAATGACCCATATATGCACTACTTGCTTTTTAATTTGTTCTCAAGTCTTGAGTCAGTCATGGCTGATAATTTTAATGAATGGAGTTCACAGAAATGCATTGTCTCGTTTGAGGCGATACCGCTCAAATAAGTGTGTAGGAAGTAACGAGTTTTTTGAAATACGAACAGTTTCAGTCCAGCTGTATTATACAGCATCAATTTCGCAAAATATCAGCACACTTTTCGCCCCATCTCAATTTTTGGCGAAATTTAGATTTAGAGCTGAATAGAAACGAACTATGTGTTGATCTCTAGCTATTATATTTTTCAGAAAAAAAATAAATAGGTCTCTTTATTATTAAGTTAATTTGTTTGTAGCTCATCTATCAAAAGAAAGAAACATAGTATATTCATTTCTATTCTATGTCGATGGAAATTAAAACAATTTCTGGATTTCTCGTAATTAAATCAGAGTTCGTCCTTTCTTTCATATACAATTTTTGGTCTATAACCCGCAATCAAGAGGTTAAGCTGTGAGGGAGTGACCTTTAGTCATAAAGGCACTCTAGTGTTTCTGAGATCGTGACGTCAATAATTTAACATTTTGTAGGCGTAAAAGTGACATCTATCCTCTCTTTTACTTTAACTTTCTAGAGTGTGTGTGCTCTTTCGAGTTCCGCAGTTAGCTCGCGGTTATTAGTATTATGTTAATGAGAAGTATCTCAGTTTGTCGCGTATAAAAGCTTGAGTGTGAGTTTGTGGTGGGTGTGTTTCTGGCCTTAGCCAGCGTCTGTGTGTTTCTGGCCTTAGCCAGCAGCCAGTGTCTGTGTGTGTTTCTGGCCTTAGCCAGCGTCTGTGTGTGTTTCTGGCCTTAGCCAGCAGCCAGCGTCTGTGTGTTTCTGGTAGTAGCCAGCAGCCTCTGTGTGTATTCCGCCATTGGACAACGAAGTTGATGATTGTTTATTAAGGTGCTGACGATTAGAGAATAGCTACGGCCTCCAGTAAAGCGGAAAGAAGTTCAGATAGTGGATTAAAGGTTCGGCCTTGGTAAGAAAGTTTAGTTTTGATTATTTGAGAAATAAAGGAATATCCACAGCCACGGGCTGTGAAATTAAGATTTGTTTAGTAGATCAGCCAGGAAATAGTGTCAAGTGTTAGACGGTGCCCCGGCTGAGCTAGACCGAAGCCTGTGAGTATGATTTAGCTTTTCATAGTGTTCTCAGTGAGTGAAATTATAGACTGGCTCCACTTTCCTTTAGCCCTTATCATTTTAATAAACTGTGTTGTTTTAACCTAAATTCCTGAGTATGTCTGCATATAACGTTACAAATGACACCCAGCATGGGTATAACGTCACAAATGGCGCCCAACGAAATGTCGGACATTTTGAGATTGTGCCACGAGTGTATTTCACCGGTGAGGGTGATATTAGTGAATTTTTAGTGAAATTAGATGATTATATTTTGTTCAATAATATACCTGAAAAAAGTAGATACGTAGTGCTTAAATGCTCGTTTAAGGGCGAAGCACTTTTGTGGTTAGAAAATATAGGAAAGTTTTTAATTACTGAGGAAGCGAAAAGATTTGAACAAACTGTAATTGAGTTAAAGAAGGCATTTCCTCCCGTTAAAGATAAAAGTATTTTGAGAAAAGAGTTCTATTGTAATAAGCAGAATATATATGAGTCGGCGTCAAAATTTTATCTTCGTAAGCTGGAACTAAAAAATAAATTAGATTTAGATATTACATTTGAGGAATTGTTGGACATTGTCTTTCCTCTTTTTAATCCAAATATACAGGACTTTATTGAAGTTAGAGCACCGAGGAATTTTGCAGAAATGCACCAGATATTATCGAAGTATGAGTCTCGGCATAGCTCGGATCAACGGGATTTGCGTAACCCTCGGCAGAGACCTGTCACGGATAGTAATTTGAGAAATGAGGGGGAACGTAATTTTGTGAGAGGGGGACAGCGATTTCCGGATAGTAATGTGCGTAATAGAAGTGATGGATTTGGTCGTAATATGTCGAATACGAGTAATGGTAAGAGGAATGGTGGTGGTGCTAATAATTTTAGAAGTGGTGAGAGAAATATGCATGGAAATAGACAGAATAGTGGTTATGATCGTAGTGGGGGAGTACGGGACAGGAATGTTTCTTCGCAAGTAAGGAGGTTAACTTCGGATGAGAATGTTGAAAATAGGTCAATGCAAAAGAGATGTGTTCAGAGGTTAGAAAAGTCGTCTTTGAGGTTGAATAAAATTACTATTAATCCGGTTGAGTTACCTGAAGTGTTAATTGTGTTAGATGGTATTGTCGTTAAAAGTGTCTTCGATACAGGGGCAGATAAGTCGTTCATTTCTTTTGATTGTTATCGGAAATATTTTTCGTATAAGAAGTTGAAGAGGTCAAGTCTGGTGGTTCAGTCGGCACAGGGAGTAGCTTGCGATAATAAAGGTTCAGTAGAATTGGAAGTTGAAATTCGTTCGGTTAAGACATGTTGGGAGTTTTGTGTGTTAGATGGATTAACAGTGCATTGTATAGTTGGTGTGGATTATATGAGGGATAGAGGAATTAGTTTGGATTTCTTTAAAAAGTCGTTAATCGTGAATAATGATGAGAATGTGAGTAAGAAAGAGCCTGTTTCAGTGTCAGTTAATTTGGAGGAGTCGGGGTTAAGTGAAATGGAGAGGGAGGAATTTAATAAGTTTTTAAATGAATTTGGAGAGGTTTTTTCTGATAAACCGGGTTTAACGCATGTTGCGTGGCATGAGATTGATACTGGTTTAAAAGCACCTGTTGCTAGTAAACCATATCGTTATGATAAAGTTAAACAAGGTATAATTGATTGTCATATTCAAAAAATGTTAGCGGACGATATTATAATGCCAATTGAGTCGCCTTTCGCATCTCCAGTAGTGTTATGTCGTAAAAATAATGGGAAAAGTTTAGATAATCCAGAGGCATATAGGTTTGCAGTAGATTATAGAAAGTTAAATGCGATAACGCAATACCCTCAGTATCCTATTCCAGTAATTGACGACATTTTGGCTAATATAACGAGTACGAATTATATGTCAACGTTAGATCTGACGTCGGGTTATTTTCAGATTGCAATGAAGCCGGAGGACATACCTAAGACTGCGTTTATTACTCGGGACGGTTGTTTTGCTTTTAAGAGAATGAGTTTTGGTTTATCGGGAGCGCCGGCAACGTTTCAGAAGGCCATGAATAATATCCTTAAACCTTTGCTTGGTAAGGGTGTCTTGGTCTATCTGGACGACATAATTATAATGGCAGCTACTTTTGAAGAGCATTTAAGATTATTGAGGGAAGTATTTACGTTGTTAAGAGATGCTGGGTTAACGGTTAAGTTAGAAAAATGTAAATTTTTGAGAAAAGAGATAAAGTATTTAGGAGTTAAAATTACGCGTGATGGTATTAATATAGATAATGAGAAAATTGAGGCAATTACGTCAATGAATCTCCCCAAAAATAGTAAGGAAGTGGCGACATTTTTAGGGATGGTGGCTTGGTTTGCCAAGTTCATTCCACGTTTTTCGGAGTTATGTGAACCGTTGTATAATTTAAAAAGGAAAAGGGTTAAGTTTGTATGGTCATCAGCAGCTCAGAGATCGTTTGAATTATTAAAAGAGGCAGTAGTTTCCCCTCCTGTTTTGGCTCACCCCGATTATTCGTCTCAGTTTGAAGTATATTGCGATGCGAGTGCAGTGGGGGTTGGAGCGATGTTAGCACAGAAAGGTCGACCTATAGCATTTGCGTCAAGAATTTTAAATGCAGCGGAAAGGAATTATTCGATTACGGAAAGGGAGTGTCTTGCAGTAATTTGGGCTTTGAATAAATTTCGTTGTTTTAGGTAGCTTTCATTACAAAAAGTAAAAAGCTACCTATTGCAGCCGTCCGGGGGAAAGCACTTCCGGAAAATTTTGGTATATTTTCACCGATCATGACCCCCAGATCCCAAAACCACCCTCCGTTTATATGTTGACATATATATATATATATATATATATATAACCATATATATATATATATATATATATCTGATTTTTGTCATGCGATAACTAACGTATTTATGAACCGATTTGAATGAAACTTGGTATGTACATAGTACATACAAATGTCTCGACCGAGTTCGTTGGTCAGCATCATCCTCCATTTTGTTTCAAAATGGCGGCCATTTTAAATTTTTAAAAAAATTTAAAGTTTAAAATTAAATGCGAAAAAATTAAAAGTTGAAAAATATTTTCCTTTTACTTGTTAGAACTTAAAACAAAGATTCCAGAACACTTTTTATTTTGTCTATATCTTAAAAAATGACTGAGTTATAGCACTTTGAATTTTTCTTATGGCTGACATTTTGAAACGATCTGATTTTTGTCACGTGATAACACGCGTATTTATGAACCGATTTCAATGAAACTTGGTATGTACATAGTACATACAAATGTCTCGACCGAGTTCGTTGGACAGCATCATCCGCCATTTTGTTTCAAAATGGTGGCCATTTTAAAATTTTAAAAAATTTTAAAATTTAAAGTTAAATGCGAAAAAATCAAAATTTGAAAAATATTTTTCTTTTACGTGTTAGATCTTAAAACAACGATTCCAGAACACTTTTTATTTTGTCTATATCTTACAAAATGATTGAGTTATAGCACTTTGAATTTTTCTTATGTCTGACATTTTGAAACGATCTGATTTTTGTCACGTGATAACACGCGTATTTATAAACCGATTTCAATGAAACTTGGGACGTACATAGTACATACAAATGTCTCAACCGAGTTCGTTGGCCAGCATCATCCACCATTTTGTTTCAAAATGGTGGTCATTTTAAATTTTTAAAAAAATTTAAAATTTAAAATTAAATGCGAAAAAATTAAAAATTGAAAAATATTTTTCTTTTACGTGTTAGAACTTAAAACAACGATTCCAGAACATTTTTTATTTTGTTTATATCTTAAAAAATGATTGAGTTATAGCACTTTGAATTTTGCTTATGGCTGACATTTTGAAACGGTCTGATCTGAACGATCCACAATGTTGCTTTAAAATGGCATACACTTTATGATATCATGGAATTTGGTGACTCTCTAAATCGCTTAAAATAAAACCAGGTTGAATAAAAGATGACTATTTTCTAAAAATTCCTATTAATATTCAGTCTTGACTAAAACTAGTTTCAATCTTATAAAATCACTAATTTTATAAGATTATTTCCGCTAATTTGAGCTTAGTATTTTTGAACAATGTAACTTACCTTAAAATAAATAAATAAATTTATAAGTATATGAAAGCTACCTCTTCCTCCCGGCATTGCCGGAAGGACTTTTTTCTCTAATATACCGGTTAAAGTCATTACGGACCATTCAGCTTTGACAAAGTTAACTAATGGAAAGGGGTTGTCGTCTCGTATGGTCAGGTGGTGTTTGAAGTTAGCAGAGTATAATGTTGTTATAGAACATAGGGCTGGCAAGGAGAATGCGGTAGCGGATGCTTTGTCACGAAACCCGCATGGTGGTTTAGAGGTCACGGAGGAAGTTAAGTGTTGTGCATTGTCGTCGTTGGTGTTAAGGTCACGAGAGCAGTTAATAAGGGAACAGAAGCAAGATGAAGAATTTGGTAGCTTGTATCGATATTTGGAAAATCCTGATGATGTCCCGAGCGCAGATGTGCCTATGTTTGAGAAGTGGTCCCAATCTTTTAAGCTTATCGATGGTCTTCTTTTTTATTCTAAAATTGTAAATTCACGTGGAGAATTACGAGTTTTTATTCCGGCTAGTCTTCGTAAGGCCATCTTGAAAGAATTTCATGATAATCCATTAGCAGGTCACTTAGGAATCAGGAAAACTTATGCTCGAATTTGTGAATCCTGCTACTTCCCTAAAATGCGGGAAGCAGTGCGCGCTTATGTCTCCAGCTGTAGCACATGCCAACGTTATAATTATAAAAATGTAAGTCCAGCTGGCAAATTAATTCCTATTAAAGTAAATTTTCCTAATGAATGTGTAGGTGTAGATTTAATCGGTCCTTATACATTGTCTAATCCTAAAAGATATAGATTTGTTTTAGTTATAGTTGATTATTTCAGTAAGTGGGTAGAGTTAGTCCCCCTCAGGAAGGCTTCTGCACCTACAGTTGCCGATGCATTTTTCGATAATTATATTTCTAAATATGGTGCACCAATTAGGGTAGTGAGTGATCATGGCCCTTGTTTTATTTCTGATATATTTAAGGCCCTGTGTGAAAAGCTGGAGATCGATCATTCTTTTACTGTTCCGTATCGACCTCAGTCTAATATGGCTGAACGTGTAAATCGTACATTAATTCAAATGATTTCTTCTTATGTTGGTTCTCATCATGCAAATTGGGACCAATTTCTTCAACATTTTGCGTACGCACTTCGTACGGCAGTTCCCGAGTCAACGGGGAAAACGCCTGCTGAATTGTTTTTGGGTAGAAAAGTTATTACTCCATTCCAAAGGTTAGTTATGGTGTCGGATGCGGAAAGTCAGTACATGTGTCAGGATATTGAAAGGTTGGTTGAGGAAGCACAGGTTCAGATGGGAAAAGCGCAGGAAAAGCAAGCTCAGTATTATAATATGCGTAGAAGGGAGTTAGAAGTGAAAGTTGGAGATTTTGTGTTAGTAGAAAAGCATTGGTTAAGTTCAAGTCGTCAGAAGAGAGTAGCTAAATTTGGTCCGAAGTTTGTAGGTCCGTTCGAGGTTTTGGAAGTTCGAAATAATAATTTGGTTGTTGATGTCAATGGTGAAAGAACGACTGTTAATCTGGATCAGGTTAGAGTGTATAAGTTTAGAGAAAATGGTAGTGAAGGTTCTCATATGTCGAGTGGTGTTTCGCGAAATTCCCGATCCAATGAGTGTCCCGAGTCCAGCACTTCTTCATCGAATTCTTTTCATCAATATTCAAGAAGAAAATTTGGTCAAACAGCTCCAAAGACTGTTATTGAAAGTCGAAAACCTAGCAATCCGAGAGCAAAGTGTAATAAAAATAAGAGAACTGTGTCAAATACATCGGACTCTGTGTGCCATAAAAGACAAAAAGTTATAATTTGCCCAGTTCCTCCACCTATTAGACGTCAGCCTCACAAGCATAAATTAACTAATAGTTCACCATCTTCAGTGATTAATCCCCAGAAAAGATTTCGTTTGGACACTAGTAAAACTGTTAAGCGAACTTTAAATGCCGAATCTTTGCCTAACAAGAAACTACGTAGGTCCGGAAAGAAACGTGGCCTTGGATCTTCGGTAACTTCGGGTGCGTCTAGGAAGAGGAGGCAACTCTCAGATTACCGGCAACAACAGTGTGAGCCTCGCCATGGAGTGAACCCAGCGAACCGGCCGGAGCAGAGTCGTCGAGTGGAACCTACAAGTATCCCACGGCATCCATTCAGAACCAGGCTGCAGGCACGACAGTCAACTGTGGCGTCACCGTACAGTTCTGATGACGAGAGATCCTTCGTACAAGCCTTTTGGGACAGGAGGAGAAAGCCATCTTGCAGTATGAAGCCTGCCAGCAGCGAATCATCTCTATGATTGGGTGATAATGTTCTTTATTAAATTTCTATTAGAGTGCATATATGTGGTAGCAATGTGAAGGAATAGAAAGCAGAGAGACTGTTTTGTACTTTTGGCCATTTTTGGAATTTTTTGACGGACTCACGTTTAGTGCTTAATTGTGTTCAAAGTTTGTTTGCAAAATTGTTAGTTTTATGTATGTTGAAAATTTTGGTCTTAACTGCTTTTTAAAAATTCTGGATCTATTGTTAAATTGTTATATTATTTGTTTAAAATGTTACTATATTGTTATTGTTCATGTGTTATAAAATGTATGTTAATGTATGTTTAAATTTTCAGAAAGTACAGATAGTAATTTGAGTTATTTTGTACACGCGCCGCGGTTCAGGCGCGCACGTGTTTTGCGGTCAAGAAGTCCTTGACAAGCGTTTCTATCTCTTATACTAACATTTAATGAATTAACTTTCTTCTTATCGTTCGTGTTTGATGAGTTGCGTTTTGTACTTTAGTTGAGAATGGTTTCCGCAAGTTGCGAAGTTTTAAGCTGCATTTGAATTTGAAATTGTATTGTATTAAAATTGAATGTTAATGTGATTTTCTTGCAGGGAAGTATACTTTTTGTTATGTATTGATTCTGCTATTTTTCTTTTAGTTAATACAGATGAAGAGATTGATGACGTCATTTTGTAAATTTTTGATATTTTTTGATTGTTGCATAAGCACAGCGATATGCCGCTGTACGTATGTGCCCCAATTATTGTTCAAGTGGAGTTAAGTCTGAAGAAGTTTGGGAGTTAGTTCATTGGCTAATGGGGATGTAGGTGTTACGTAGTAGCAGAGTTAGTTTAGTATGAAGTAAATGTAATTTTAGATGAAGTCGGAATTTGGATGAGGAAAGTTTTTGCGCATTGGGTTTTTTTGGACTTGGTGCGAATTCTAGTATATTAAAAGTTATGGAGAAATTTTTGGGTAAAGTTATAGTTGCATTGCAATATTGAGGAAAATTTCGGAAGGTTAGTGTTTTGAGAAATTTTAGCACTCCCAGTGGAGTGGGTTGTTTTGAGAGAAGAAGTAATTAGTTTTGAAAGTTTTACGAGTTTTTGGAAGTTTTACGGAGGCTATTTGTAAGATAGAAGAATGGTTGGATTGAATATGTGATTATTTGAGGCAAACTGAGTTTTTTTGGTTGTGATGGGTTAAAGTTAATATTTTAAAAGTTATGTTTCGGCGTTAAATTTCACCCATCACTGTGTTTTATTACGGCTCTAAATTTATAACAAGAAAAAGTTCTGGGCATGCATTTAGCCCAGCCCTTTTTCTCTGCGGAGTTCGAGGGGGGGTTGTGAGGGAGTGACCTTTAGTCATAAAGGCACTCTAGTGTTTCTGAGATCGTGACGTCAATAATTTAACATTTTGTAGGCGTAAAAGTGACATCTATACTCTCTTTTACTTTAACTT
Organism: Maratus speculifer; assembly: GCA_964019185.1. Taxonomy (NCBI): domain Eukaryota; kingdom Metazoa; phylum Arthropoda; class Arachnida; order Araneae; family Salticidae; genus Maratus; species Maratus speculifer. Next base: position 18,637 of record CAXHSM010000745.1, read on the forward strand.
TCTAGAGTGTGTGTGCTCTTTCGAGTTCCGCAGTTAGCTCGCGGTTATTAGTATTATGTTAATGAGAAGTATCTCAGTTTGTCGCGTATAAAAGCTTGAGTGTGAGTTTGTGGTGGGTGTGTTTCTGGCCTTAGCCAGCGTCTGTGTGTTTCTGGCCTTAGCCAGCAGCCAGTGTCTGTGTGTGTTTCTGGCCTTAGCCAGCGTCTGTGTGTGTTTCTGGCCTTAGCCAGCAGCCAGCGTCTGTGTGTTTCTGGTAGTAGCCAGCAGCCTCTGTGTGTATTCCGCCATTGGACAACGAAGTTGATGATTGTTTATTAAGGTGCTGACGATTAGAGAATAGCTACGGCCTCCAGTAAAGCGGAAAGAAGTTCAGATAGTGGATTAAAGGTTCGGCCTTGGTAAGAAAGTTTAGTTTTGATTATTTGAGAAATAAAGGAATATCCACAGCCACGGGCTGTGAAATTAAGATTTGTTTAGTAGATCAGCCAGGAAATAGTGTCAAGTGTTAGACGGTGCCCCGGCTGAGCTAGACCGAAGCCTGTGAGTATGATTTAGCTTTTCATAGTGTTCTCAGTGAGTGAAATTATAGACTGGCTCCACTTTCCTTTAGCCCTTATCATTTTAATAAACTGTGTTGTTTTAACCTAAATTCCTGAGTATGTCTGCATATAACGTTACAAATGACACCCAGCATGAGTATAACGTCACAAAGCCACAATTCTCAATATATAAATCCTAAATAATGCATCAATAACTAAAAATTACATTTACATAATAACAATCACGTATAAACTGATAACCTCGTTTGTTCGCGCTGAAAGCTTTTGTTTAGTGATTTAGGCAATACTTGAATCTAATAGTTGAATCCAATTGTTGAATTGTGAAAATTCAACAAAAATGTTAAATATCGGTTGCCATTTTATTCAAAATTTTAAATTCTAAAACATTTGCATTAACAATGTTTTTGATAAGTTTATTTTTCGTTAGATATTTTATGGTAATCAATAAAATCGTGTTTTTCAATTATAAAATTTGTACCCATTTTTTAACGCGCACATAGTAAGAGGGGAACACTTAATACATTCATTCTAGACCTAAACTAAATGAATTTAAATAATTTCCAGCTTTCCATTAACTAATTCCGATTTCGGCTTTTTTCCCCTCCTCCACCACTGGGCTATAAAGAATTTTAAAGAATTTCTGTGTGTTCTTAAAGTTTCGCAAGGAGTGTGGATGAACGGGGAAATGATATTTTTTTTTTGGGGGGGGGGGAGGAGGAAGAAATGCCTTAATTGATAATTTATTATGACAATAAAATAACGCATAGAACACATATTGTATTTTATGTTATTTTAATTTAAGCTGTTTTAAAGAGTTTTAAATATTGAGTACTGTTACTGTGTGAAGAAAGTTCGGGAACAAAATTTTAAGGGTGAAATTCATATGAAGTTTTAATGAAATGAATGCGATTTAACGAATGTTTAATGGAATTTATTCGCTAAAATACAAATAGAATAATATATATTTTTTTTTAAAGTAAGTTTTAAACACTTTAAATTTTGGTACTGCGGAAAGGGGGGCAAAAAAGAGAAATGAAATTCAGAAAAAGAGCAGGTAAATTTGATTTATTGTATAAAACATTAGAAATTTTTTACTTGTAATAAACACAGATTTAACGATTAATTAGGAAGATTAGCTTGCTAATAACTAAAAATCAAACATTATATAATAAAATTTAAATCATACAGACTAAAAATTACTTACTAACTAGAAATATTTTTATCGATACCAGATTCAAGATGGATGCATTACTCGGCTCTGTGGCTGTGTGAATAGTCCTTACGTCACCACTGAAGCCCTTTCTGATTGGCTGACAGGTGAAGCTAAGATATTTCATGTATTTGTACAATGCGAGTGGTAAAAATAATACCAGGCTACATATAAAATTTTAATAAGCTTGCAGATTTCTGTAGCTTTACAAAAACTAGTTTCGTAGGTTTCCAGATTTTTTTTTACAGTGATGTAATTGATCGATGTCATTTTTGTTCACTGTGGTATATTTGCTATTGAAAAGGAAATCTGGAGCGTATATGCTTCGTTTACAGAATCACTCAAAACAATTATGTTACATTTTGATGTATGGCGAAAATCATATTGTGTTGTTTAGTGATTTTGCACAGTTGCAAGCGGAATAATTGTGTGGAATAACTTCAATGTAATAAAATGTGTATTAAGTGGATTAAGCAAGGATAATATTTTACTGTTCTTTACAGGGTCGCAATGATAGTATTTTACATTTATTTACTGGGTCACGCATAATAACTTAATGTGCTTAATGTTATAGAAGGAAATTTTTTGCAGTAACTTTAAATAACAGTGTATGTGACCAAATGTAACTCTTAAAAATGTCCAAATGTAACAAATAGAGGGAGGAGCGAATTTGTGGAACCAAGACAGATTCGTGGGATTCTAATTATCTTGAATGCCATAAATAAACAGTGCTATTTCTATATATAAATGAAAAAAATTATGCTATTTCAATACATATATTGCAGAATGTCATTGTTGTAAAAAACAGAATACTAAGAATACTAAGTGAATTTAATGCATTTTTGGTGATTTGCCATTAAAATTGAAGAATAGACATTATATATATATTTTTAAATGTTTTATACTGAATACATTAATGATGTGTTAATAAAAACTCAAAAGATATATAAAAAATGATTTCTATGGCGTTATATAAAGTAAATCATTCTGAAAAAAATTCTCTCTTTTGTTGATTCACCAAGAAAATATTTCTATATAATTTATGTTAAATATGTGTTCAAAATTTCTGATATCGTTCTAACAGATAAAAGAAAAATGTATAGCATGCTAAACAGTTTTTCAAAGATTTACAAAGAGAAAAGGGGAAAATGTTATTTGTTTAAAAAAACAATTGATATCAATGCGAATAAATTGTGTTTTGTGCACGATCAGACTTTGAGATTTCTGCGGAAAAAAAAAAATTGAAATCGATAACGTGAAATAAATCCAATGATGCTTCACATGTATTTTAATGGTATGATATATTTCTGGATACGAAAATATATTTATTACTAAAGATTCCATAATAAAATCTACCGTTTAAAAATTCTAAAGATTTAGGTGAAAAACAAAATCAGTAAAATCATTGTAAAAAAAGAATATTAAGTCAAATATATTTTTCATAATATTTATTACAGTATTCAAAATAATATATTTTAACTTGAAAAACTTACGGCTCACTCTTCAGTTTATCAAATTAGCACAAATTTTCATAATGTGGTTTGTTATTAAAAGAATTTTATGTTAAATGCAATTAAGTGAAATTAACGCATCTATAATACTTGAAATTTTAAATTAGAAAAATAAAAAGTGGAAGAATATTCATGCATATGGCATGGATTTTAAAACACTTTCTGACACTTCCGGATTAATTTTACAAAACTTCATAGTTTACGAAGTTGTCTGATAAAGTCTAAAACAAGAATTTTGAAAATCCACAATCTGTTTGAAAACAACATTTCTGCAATTACCATGAATAGCCATTAAAAATACTTTTTTTGTGCAGCCCTATATAGGATTTACAAGTAGGAATCCTATAGAGTATGCTAAAAGTGAGTTCAGCTAAAACACAGCAAAGTTATAAATTTTCTTTTAGCAATTGATAACAAAAAACGGATGTTTCTGTGAATTTCAGTTGGCTCTGTATATTATCTATGCAATTTATACACACCAAGTATAATTTTTAAAATTAATCATATTTAAAACGCATATCCTTACTTAAAATGCTCTTCAAACAATTATTGTCTGTATTCTTCAACAGTTCAAGTTATTGCTCATTTTCTTCTACATCCAAATTTTTTTGTGTATGTCTGTATGTGAACGTAAGATTCTATGCACACCATATTTTATAATAAATAACTTTGTAGTATCTTTCAGTGATATACTTCAGTTTCAATAAGTTTACAGTTCTGCAGTATCATTAAAATATTGGCAATTTTTTTAAATGGACCGTAAAGCCAGAGAATTTTTTGAGTATCCCTGTAAATGAACCAATAATGCTATACAGTTATTCTTTATTACGAAGAATTCTGTAGTAATATCCAATAACAGCGATAAGTTTCATGGCAATCGGACTCTATTAAAGCTGGTTTGAGCACGGACAAACAGATATTCAGGTAGACAGACAAACAAATAACCGCACAAGCAAAACGAATTTACAAACGCTTTTCAGATGTGTTTTTAAAAGTAAAAAAGGCTTCTTCCCAATATTTCATTCTCAGTACTGAAAGTCTGATTAGTAGTGAAAGTGGAAATGCATACACATATAAGAGAAGAATGTGAAATGGGCAATCCAGCTGTGTTTTGAAACAAAATGAACATTCTGGATGCTTTTATTGCATTTATATAAAACGAACAAAAAATAAGTTTTAGGTACTCTTTAGAAAATAATCGTCACAAAATCTGCGTATGTTGTCAAAAAATTTTATAATTACAAATAATTGTACTCTACCTTGTTTATTGTTGTATTGTTATTATAATAACAATGTAGAAGTATTTTTATATCATTAACATAATACCGTAAATGATACGCATATACTGCAGAAAAAGGGAATTGAATAAAAACGTCTTAAAATCAATGTGTAAAATAAAATAAAATATTTTTATGACGATGTATAATTTTTTAATTATATATTTTCTAATATTTATTATTTTAACTAAAATTTGTGAGAAATTTTTGTCCAAATTTCTCTCGTATATTGAAATTATATTGTTCTTATGTCGCCTTAAAAATGTCTCCCGTAAAAGCATTCTGCAAAAAATTCTTGAAAATCCAGAAATTTGCAAAGCCTGAATTTCGAAAAACTCAGGTGATCTGCATTATAAACATAATTTCTGTATTATAGTAAGAAATAAATAATACTAATATAAATATTTTCAAAATATGGAATCTAAGCACATATGTTTTTGTTCCCAATATTTAATAATATTATTCAGTGTAACTGTAACACGTCAGATCATTGTGCCAGCAAGTATGAAATACAGTTTATCTGTCAAAATATCCATTTTTTTTTTTTTTTTTTTTTTTTTTTTTTTTTTTTTTTGCATTGGGATTTTTCACTTTATTATTTTATTTGAAATTTGAGTAAAACAGATTTATTTTACCATCGTACTTTTTACTAATTTTCTCGGAAAATCGTAAATTGGTGGTTTTTAGAGAAAAAGGAGTGATTATTTTAATACTTATTCGATAAATATTGTATATGTACTTATTGTTTGCGCAATGTATTATTTTAATGATCAGAACCAATAAATAAAATTAATCAATTAAATAAACAGTCTTTTACATGATCTTTTCTGCATTTCACATACGGTAGTTCAATTAATAGTAAAGCAGGAAATGCGTTTCACATATAACAAGAATCACAAGAAGACAAACCACCTGTATCCAGAAATAAAATGTTAAAACACTCTCAATGCTTTTATCGTAGTTCTAGGAAATACACAAAAAGAATAAATATTGATATTAAGCTACACAGTAGATACTGATCAGAGATAAATATGATAACTGTAAATATTAGAAAACAATATATACAAAAGTTAACATTATATATCTTAATGCGATTGATTATTATTTTTATGGGATTTTAATAATAATGAAGAAACAATTTAATCCTTAAATGCCGCGTGTTGTTCTTCGATGCTATTCCCAATTTAGTTTTATATATAATACTGAAGCTTAATATTTCCTAATAATAATACCTAATATTTCCAATAAAATACATACTGAAAATATTAATAAATCAATTTTCAAAAAATAGATGGCTATGGGAGAGTGGGGATGAATGGGACAACAGAAATTTATATATGTTTCAAAGCAATATCAAAGCAATAAGATTAACTATTGTACAAAGGGTATATTTTAAGAACCAAAGTATTTTTTTCTGTTTAATCTTTTTAGAATTTAATTGATAGTTAACCTTCTGAAAACCTTATATATTTTTAACGTTAAAATGATATAATCTCTCGTTATACTAATGATGCAAATGAACAATATTGACACTGCTTACTAAGCCTAATAACTGTTTTATATAATCATGTGGCTATGAGCATGAATGGGAATGTCCTATTCATCCCCAGGGCAATTCCATCCTAAATAAGATTGCATTTTGTCATTACCTGGAAGCTAGATCTTGAGAGGACAAAACGAGGTCACTGTCGTGTTCTAATCGATACCCCAAAAAATCAATATTTGGAAAAAAAAAAAAAAAAAAAAAAAAAAAAACAGAACCCCCCCCCCCCCAAAAAAAAAAATGTCTGCCATCAAGAAATATTTTAGTAAAGAAAACATATGGACGGTAGTGGTCTGACAATCATGAAACACTTCATGTTGAAAATGAAAGAAATTTGAATATGATTTCTACTGATATCAACCACCAAGTTTGCAGCTTGTATAATATAATAGAAGACGATTTTCTCCTAATAAAGATATGCGGAAAAAATATTTATCATTACGTTGCTAGGGTTTTTGAAGAACAATAATGATAACCTTCAAGTAAAATTATTGAGAAAAAAGGATAATAATTCCTTATATTACTATACTGATCCACCAGAAATTTGTTTTGTTTATCTGGAGGATATTGTTATGAAACTACCAAAATCTAGACCTCTGGGATCTACCACAACCAAAGGACTGTTGTCATTTGATATTAGTTTCAGTAAATATGTAGTAAAATAAAATGTATCACTCAGTCTTCAAATAAAATATGTTTAGAATATTTTTTTAACTTGTCCCATTCATCCGTACTATGGGGATGAATGGGACAGTATTCATGTATATTTAAAAAATATATTAAAAATTTTAAAAACAATTGTTTATTGAAATTTTATGTCAGGTACCATTTTATGTCAGAGTCCATTTTATGTCAAAAAGTTGCTAAATACTGAAGTATTCTTTTAGTAATATTTTTTTTAATTAACAACTGTATACAACTTAAGTTATTAGTAAAAATGTAAAAATTGTCCCATTCATCCCCACTCTTCCCTATACCAGTGCTGTTTAAGAATAAATATTGATTTATTTTTTTCACTTCTTGCTATATACATATATTTTTATTTTGTTTGGAAGCTTGTGAAACATCCAATTTTGTTGTGCAATGAGCAAGTAAAATTTATTCCTTATTATAGTTTTCAAAATCCATGCGTGTTTAGTGTTACAGACATTTATCATAGAAATTTATTTGTTCCATAAAATTCCAGAGTTTCCTACTAGCAAGAAACTGTTTGTTAACGTAAAACATACTTAAAACAAACGAGATTTTTTATAGTATTTTTCCCATGATTTTTTTTTCCTTTTTAGAAATAAAAGATAAAAAGATTTTTTTTTAAATCAGTCATTTAAGGGTTAGTGATTAACTGGTAAAAAACATTTTTTTTTTTAATCCATGAAAGCATAACAAAGTCGTTTTCGCACCAAATTGCACACTTGAAAAATTTAACTTTAAATTTTCATATGACTAATAATAACACATTGCTCAGTGATGCACAAAACAGGAATTTTAATATACATTAGTACATATTAAAATAAAATAAAATTTTCAACGTTTCGCGCCGTCTTCTGTGGGCGTCTTCAGGAAAATATGAAATGGAAGGACTACATTTGCATCTTGTTCGAGAGATATTTCTACTAAATTAAAAATTAAATGAATTAAAATTTAAAAATGTTGCCAATTACACGTGAGTAAAAATTAAAATATTGCAAGGAAATAAAAATTTTAAGGTTTTATGATGTTATGCCATATTTTTGGTATATTGTAGGATAAATTATCATTAAATGGTTTATTTTCACGTGCTATGATTTCGATGGATTCTATTATTTTACCTTGAACTGGGTTATTGCATGGAACTATGATTTTGGCTTCCTCAAAATTAATATGGCAACCCTTGTTCGCCAAATAGAAGCGAGCAAGGGCAGTATTATGTTTATATTGTTCTATATCTCTACGATGTTCTTTAATTCTAGTTAAAAGTTTCCGCGTTGTCATGCCGATGTAGACTTTTTTAAGATTATTAGATAAAGTGATAGGGATTTCATAAATACCAGATTTTTGATCTATTGGAATTTTGTCGATTTTATCTGTAACGAGGTCAATGAGATAAGGAGGAGGAATGGCGACAAGTTTTATGTTATATTTTTGTGCGATCTTTTTTACTTTTTCAAATATGTAAGGGATATAATGAAATTTTCTGTAAACTATAAGTTTATTCTGTCGTTGGCCAGATGTGGGAGGAGTATTGTACTGTTGAACTATTTTATTTATAAATATTGCTGGAAAACCATGGTCAAAAGCTATTTTCTGTATAAAATCAATTTCTTTATTTAATGTGTCATCTGAACAAATCATAAAAGCTCTTTTAATAAATGACCTGAAAACAGATATTTTGTATTCGAAAGGCATGTTGGCTGAAAATGGGATAACTGTATTTTCTTTTATTGGTTTTCTATAAACTGAAAATTTTTAACTTGAATTGCATCTATTAATTTAAACATCTAAAAATGAAAGGGTGGCGTTTTCTTCGACTTCAAGGGTGAAATTAATACTATTGCTTAATTTATTGACATCTTGTAGAAAAACATATAAATCAGCTAAACTGTGGTTCCATAAGATGAAAACATCATCAACATAACGGAACCAACATTCAGGTTTTAAATTAAACGTATTAAAAATTTTTTGTTCTAGTGGTCTTAATGCGAATTCAGCAAACAAACCGGATACTGGTGATCCCATCGGCGCATCATGCAGCTGTCGGTAAATATTCTTATTAAAAATGAAAATGTTACTGAAAACTATTAGGTTTAGGCCAGATTTAAGGGAGGTTTTGATATCTTGAGATATATTTGAATTTTTATCTATTATCAAATTAATGTATTCTATGACTTCGTGCATAATGATGGAAGGATATAATGAAACTACGTCTAAACTAGCCATAATGGTGTTTGTGTTAACTGGAATGACTTTAACTTTATTGATAAAATCTCTTGTAGATAAAATTGCAAATTCTGAAACAGGAAGTATCGATTTCAAGAAGATCACGAAAGCCTTTTCTAAAATACTCGCTTTTACACGTGAACATTTTTGGCGAACAAGGGTTGCCATATTAATTTTGAGGAAGCCAAAATCATAGTTCCATGCAATAACCCAGTTCAAGGTAAAATAATAGAATCCATCGAAATCATAGCACGTGAAAATAAACCATGTAATGATAATTTATCCTACAATGTACCAAAAATATGGTATAACATCATAAAACCTTAAAATTTTTATTTCCTTGCAATATTTTAATTTTTACTCACGTGTAATTGGCAACATTTTTAAATTTTAATTCATTTAATTTTTAATTTAGTAGAAATATCTCTCGAACAAGATGCAAACGTAGTCCTTCCATTTCATATTTTCCTGAGGACGCCCGCAGAAGACGGCGCGAAACGTTGAAAATTTTATTTTATTTTAATATGTACTAATGTATATTAAAATTCCTGTTTTGTGCACCACTGAGCAATGTGTTATTATTAGTTAAAGTTTATGGTGCAACTGTCCTATATATATTTATGACATATACCAATGCTAGGTTAAATTATGGACTTTAATTTCATATTTAAATGTTTCAAGGAAGAGAGATTGCGACTTGAACGAGAGATTTTGAACTTATCTTTTCTCCAGAAATGTAAGAAAGAAAAAGTTATTCCAAAGTTTATTTCTATCAAGGATAATGAAGTTTTCAAAAGATTTCCACAGAAGAAACTTAGTTTTGAGCTCCAATGCCTGAATCTATACATTAGAGATAAATTCGCATACGTCAACTTTTTATCAAATAAGGTTTTTCATCTTTATAGTGAAATTGTTGATAAAACCCCTGCTGATATTTTCGACCATAAAATGCATATAATATCCAGTTTGCTTCATATCCAACACACAGAGAAAACTAATATCCACACAAGGAAATTCAAACTACTTATGGACCGGAAGCTTCGTTCTTCGCCTCCTTCAACTGCTAAACAAGTTCCTTGTATTAATTATTCAAGTAAAGTCTTTTCTAGTATTGAAGATAGTGCTCTTATCTACAAGAGATTTTATCGATAAAGTTAAAGTCATTCCAGTTAACACAAACACCATTATGGCTAGTTTAGACGTAGTTTCATTATATCCTTCCATCAATATGCACGAAGTCATAGAATACATTAATTTGATAATAGATAAAAATTCAAATATATCTCAAGATATCAAAACCTCCCTTAAATCTGGCCTAAACCTAATAGTTTTCAGTAACATTTTCATTTTTAATAAGAATATTTACCGACAGCTGCATGGTGCGCCGATGGGATCACCAGTATCCGGTTTGTTTGCTGAATTCGCATTAAGACCACTAGAACAAAAAATTTTTAATACGTTTAATTTAAAACCTGAATGTTGGTTCCGTTATGTTGATGATGTTTTCATCTTATGGAACCACAGTTTAGCTGATTTATATGTTTTTCTACAAGATGTCAATAAATTAAGCAATAGTATTAATTTCACCCTTGAAGTCGAAGAAAACGCCACCCTTTCATATTTAGATGTTCAAATTAATAGATGCAATTCAAGTTTAAAATTTTCAGTTTATAGAAAACCAATAAAAGAAAATACAGTTATCCCATTTTCAGCCAACATGCCTTTCGAATACAAAATATCTGTTTTCAGGTCATTTATTAAAAGAGCTTTTATGATTTGTTCAGATGACACATTAAATAAAAAAATTGATTTTATACAGAAAATAGCTTTTGACCATGGTTTTCCAGCAATATTTATAAATAAAATAGTTCAACAGTACAATACTCCTCCCACATCCGGCCAACGACAAAATAAACTTATAGTTTACAGAAAATTTCATTATATCCCTTACATATTTGAAAAAGTAAAAAAGATCGCACAAAAATATAACATAAAACTTGTCGCCATACCTCCTCCTTATCTCATTGACCTCGTTACAGATAAAATCGACAAAATTCCAATAGATCAAAAATCTTGTGTTTATGAAATCCCCATCACTTTATCTAATAATCTTAAAAAAGTCTACATCGGCATGACAACGCGGAAACTTTTAACTAGAATTAAAGAACATCGTAGAGATATAGAACAATATAAACAGAATACTGCCCTTTCTCGCTTCTATTTGGCGAACAAGGGTTGCCATATTAATTTTGAGGAAGCCAAAATCATAGTTCCGTGCAATAACCCAGTTCAAGGTAAAATAATAGAATCCATCGAAATCATAGCACGTGAAAATAAACCATGTAATGATAATTTATCCTACAATATACCAAAAATATGGCATAACATCATAAAACCTTAAAATGTTTATTTCCTTGCAATATTTTAATTTTTACTCACGTGTAATTGGCAACATTTTTAAATTTTAATTCATTTAATTTTTAATTTAGTAGAAATATCTCTCGAACAAGATGCAAACGTAGTCCTCCCATTTCATATTTTCCTGAAGACGCCCGCAGAAGACGGCGCGAAACGTTGAAAATTTTATTTTATTTTAATATGTACTAATGTATATTAAAATTCCTGTTTTGTGCACCACTGAGCAATGTGTTATTATTAGTTAAAGTTTATGGTGCAACTGTCCTATATATATTTATTTTCAAATGACATCCATTATGCAATAGAGTTAATACGAACTTCGCATTATAATGGGATCGAATATAAATTATGATCCATTTTTACATTTAGTAGTAATAACTGTTGCATTCTATATCTAATAGAAAGCAAAATTCATGACATATCTTATAAACGTCTAAAACTAATATTTAAGTCCTATAATGGTACATATACGTTTGTGGATGGTAGATAATGAAATCAAATGAATACAATTAAAAGAGTGTCTCATGCAATTTTTAATTAACTGCATTTAAATTAACGGTATCTAAATCATGCTTTCAAAAAAATTTCAGGAATATTCATTATTTTCGTAATCCATAATAATAGTCAACATTAAAAATGTCGATAACAGCAATAAATTGAGATGCATTGTAAAAATATGAATAAAAACATTTAGATTACTATACATATGCCAATTGACATATAAAATAGGCTATTAACGATTATTTAGGCATAAATGTTTTCATAAATTACTTTCTATTAACCCATAAGAAGAAAAATTGAATTTTTCAACTTGTTTAGGTTGTTCAAGGCAAAATATGATAAATGAAATTTTGAGATTGCATGAAATTTTGATAAAACAATAAAATAGAGAAATAATTACATAGTAAAGTTTATCTTAAATTTAACATATCTACACGTTTTTACACATCGCTGTGTTTGATAATGAATCAATGATAAGCTGTTTTCTTATTCTTCTAGATGCTACATTGGTCCTTGCAATTTGAAATTTTACTGCAGCTAAAAAAAAAAAAAAAAAAAAAAAAAAAAAAAAAAAAAAAATTTTTTAAAGATGTTTTTGCGTTAAGTTAGATTTACAATACATATTATTAAACAATACTCAAAATTTTATCTTGAGGGATTTATGTTATCAAGTACGTTAAATACAGAATAAATAATTTTATAAATCTACAAAAACTACGAAAAGGAATTGTTGCAGATCAAGCATAGTTCTTTTTTATTAGTATTTATTTATAGATATTAAATCATAATAATACAAAACCATAAACTTTTTAATTTCATTTTGATAGAGTGTATTAATAAAAAAATAATTTAAAAATTTAACTACACCTTTTGTTTTAAAGTTAAATGCTTAATTAGATTTATTAGTCTTTGAATATAACTGATAATAAATATTGAATATATTGATAATATATTCATATAATATATTGAATATATTGATAATATATTCTTTGAATATATTTGAATTTATTCAAACAAACTTTGTTTCAATAAAAGGAGTTTACAATAGACTTCTATTTTCCAAACACAAGTCAAACAGCTTTCTGAATCGATATATTAATGCATATAATAATTCCAATCAATATTATAATCGTTAGAAAGGAACAATTTTATTTTTCCGATATTAAAATTAGAAATATATTATTGCATTTTCCTTCTTGTGATTCTCTTTAATGCATTTATTCTATAATGAAAATGTATTGAAAATAAGCACAAATCACAAAAATTAAAAAAGTTTCAAAAGCATCAACTTGTGATGAACAGAAAATTTTCCCAGCATGTTTAGTTAGATAACGTACATTTCCAGAATTAAAAAAAAAAAAAAAATCAGTGTCCGATTTTCATTTTTTATTCTTTCATTTTATTCTTTTGCGTGTCCATTCGAATAACACAAAAATCTATTTAATGAGTGTTCTCTCTGTCTTTTTAAGATGCTTACATGTGGCAACAGACGGTTGTTAATAAATATTTAAGAATAATGGATTAGTACAAAAAACTTTAGTAGCCAATTACAAATATAAACCAATGATTAAAGAGAAAAAAAAAATGATTTTTTAGCATCGATGTACACTTGTAAATAGTAATAGTTTTCAATCAATTATATATGTCATTATCATTTTTAAAGAGAGATTTGTTTTAACCCTATCGGGTCTGGTGTACTATTAATGGTACATGTCTTTTAAAGGAGTATTATTTTGTTTTAAGAAATGCTTTTCCTACTATTTACATATAGTAATGCTAGTTTATGTCTACGTATTTACTATATCATTTCATTTGTGTTTAGGCATTTAGTAATAATAATTATTATCATTATTTTCTTAATTTTCTTTGCACCATTTATGATTGTTTTATTTTAAACATATATTTCACTCTTTAAATTTAAAAAGTTGCTTTCCTGAAAGAATCATGTTTATAAAGCGCATAATGTTTTAGAAAGTTGTTATATAAGTTAAATCTTATTATATTACAATAATTTTTAAACATCGCCAAAAGTTCTTCCTTACCTTATTGTCATATGGATATTACTTAAATAGAACGCAAGGAACAACATTCGTTACATTTCAGGGAAGGAAATACGCTTTAAACAACAATTAATCTGTTTTGATTGATAGTGTTAATGTTACTAATATAATATGTTTTTTTTTTTATTATTATTGAGAAAAAAATCGGACCCGAAAGCATTAAACATTTTTAATTAAATAATTTAAAACACATTTCTGGATTAATAAATGACAAAATACAAACAAATATGTTTTTAAAAAATGTAAGAAAAAACTTTGTTCTTATAACAAATTTATATATTTTATTAAAAATATAAACACAAAAGATAATGGTAGACCAATCTTTCAGTAACATACTTTATTGACAAAAAAGTGCTAGCTGGACAATTTTTTTTCAATGTACTTATTTCTTCTTGTCACTGCTTTTAGTTTCATTCAGGTAATTCCTTCAAACTTCAGTCAGCTCCAAATAGACATACTTATATCATAACCAACGGCGTATTTAATATATAAATGGTGATTACTCTTTCATAATGACTGAGTTACAGAGTATGTATTCGACAAGGAAAATATTTTTTGTTTTCTACATTCGCTGAGAAGTCATTTGAAAATCACTTTAATTTAGAAACAATGTTAAATTACGCACTGAATCAAATTAAGGCGTTAATTTATTTTTCATACTATAAAATAAATTATTAATAAGTTTTATTCTAATACTTTAATAATATTATATTAGACACATAACAAAATTTATGTTACATAAAAAGCCATTTGTATATGAAATATCATCTATTATCGACAATTGTTAGATCCATGAAAATCGTAAAGCTTACGTAGAAAATCTTTCGCTCCGCGGTTAATTTTCTAGAGAAGATTAACGTTTTTGTATTGCTATAAATATGTTCTTAATACAATAATTTTAGTCTGTATGTCTCTAGAGAAAAGCAACTTGTAGATTTCAAAATTCACAAAGGACGTTCTTCGAAGCAATTTTAAATTAGAAATAATGTTAAACTACATATATTGAGGCAGAACCAAATTAAGGAATCGATCTAGTAGAACATCGTTGATTATAAATCTCAATAAAAAGTTTTCATCTTAGCGTACTCTTTTAAGAAAGACAGTTTACTTTTTCAATAATTTTGTTTCTTTTTAAAATATGGCTCGAATGGTGATCTTTCTGCAATTTAATGTTCAGCTAAAGGTACATTAAAAAATTAAGTATATATTTATTAAATTTTTCGAAACTTTTATAAAAATACGAATTTTAACCCCCCCCCCCCCACTTTCTTAAAATATTAGTATTTTTTGTCTGATTATTACATTTATTTTAAGATTTTCAAATGTGTATTACACAAGGCAACACAAGGAGTTTTAAATGCATTTAATATTACATTTAATGTAATTCTTAATTTATATATTTAGAGTAAAGCGATGAAATATAATATATCGTTGTAGCGTTTTTTATGTAAATTACATTAATATGAAAGCTTACTTCATGCATAGATTTATTACATATACGATAACATAAAATAAATTTTTAATCTGTAATTTCAACCATTTTTTTTAAAAGGTCTTAGCATTTTAAAAATTTGAACATGAAAAATGTAAGCATGGTTAAAGTCATTTAAAATTTTACTATATGTGAGTTATTGGACAGAGTATTTTACAAAAACGTACAATATATAATAAAACGCAATTAGCAATATAACTGTCGTATATTTAAAAATGCAGCGCCAAAATATTTAGAATTAAATGGAAATTCATTTAATATTTTAGAAAATATGATTCATTTTAAGGTAAGCTATCTCCTTAAATTTATTGCCATCGGTCAAGTGGATATATATCTCCTTAAATTTATTGCCATCGGTCAAGTGGATAGAAATAAAATAATGTAATTTAAAAAAAACTATAATATGCATATTTGTTTACAAATCTCTTACATATTAACAAAATAATTATATATACAGTATGCTTTAAATATATTTAACAATTTTCATAGCTTTTCTTTAACACTGTAAATAAATAAATAAATATATAAATAAATAATAATAATAATAATAATAATAATAAGGGAGTATCTTTTTTTAAATACGATTGTTGAAAGATAATGATTTTAATAAATAACCTGTGAAAAAAATTGATTTAAGCAAGGCAATCTTATTATGAATAGCGAAAAGATACATTTAGAAAAATGTTCATGTAATATATTAGCAGTTATATAGTAGAATTATGTATTACGAGTAATTTTAAAATATATTAAGATGCTATGATATGTATAAAGAATTTTACGAAACCTTAAAAGTTATATATTACAGGTTCATAGTATATGATATGTTTCAAGGACATACAAAGACCATTTTTCAGAATTTTCTTAAACTGAGATTTACTTTATTTAATAAACAAGTTGGAAATTGCACGTGAAGCGTAGCAATGAGGTACGTTCGTAAGATAACGAAGTTTTATAAATATTCAGATCTTGCTGATATAATAGAGCATACTTTGGATACAGTATAGTGGTCGAAATATTTGTGTTCCTGTAAATATGCAAGGAGTAATTTTTATTATACTTCATTAACGTATGTCTTATACATAAAATATGAAGTTTTTAATATAATAAAAACACGCCCCAAACAATGTGTTCACGCATAACATTATTTAGCGGAATACATTTGTGTGGCACTGTAATTTAATAATAAATATTCTTTGCATCACAGATTGTACAGAATGTATGTTTTAGTACATACCTCATAGATTCGTGTTATTTCTATTATGTTCAAATGAGTGTAACACCATTAAAATGCATTTGGAACTTTTTCCCATTGATCGTAATGTAACGGAATACTTTTGATTGTTCCTGTAATTGATCTATGCATCCAATTTTCATAACATTTGAAGTGACTCGACAAAATTATGCAATAATTATACGTTTTAAATTTAAAACGATTAAAATGCATTTGAAACTTCTTTCTCCATTGACCGTAATCTAACGGAATCCTTTTGATTGTCCCTGTAATTGATCTATTCATCCGATTTTCATAAAATTTGAAATGACTCGACAAAATTATGTAATAATTATACGTTTTAAATTTGAAACGATTAAAATGCATTTGAAACTTTTTCCCCATTGAGCGTTATGTAACGGAATCCTTTTGATTGCCCCTGTAATTGATCTATGCATCCGCTTTTCATAACATTTGAAATGACTCGACAAAATTATGTAATAAATATACGTTTTAAATTTCAAACGATTAAAATGCATTTGAAACTTTTCCCCCCATTGACTGTAATGTAACGGAATCCTTTTGATTGTCCCTGTAATTGATCTATCTATCCGATTTTCATAAAATTTGAAATAACTCGACAAAATTGTATAATAAGTATGTATTTTAAATTTCAAACGATTCGGTTGGGTAGTTTTTGTGTTGTTATATGCGAACAGACAGACAGACAGACGGACAGACGGACGGACTGAGCGGCAACAATAGGTGCTACGTAATTAAATAATTACGAACGCACCTAAAAAGAATTATATCTTCACATATAACGAACAGTACTCTAAAAACATTCTGGTATTAAAATTCCTAAATTTACTCCCTCCCTTTGATGATTACTAATTCTGTATTAATATTAAAGGTTTTCAAAATAATAATCTTTTAACATAAGACATAAAATTAAAACCTCCTCACAATAGGTAATTTAAAAATTATTCTATAAGTAAATCTAATTTTTAATTTTAATTTTTAATAATATTAAATGTTTTCAAAATAATAATCTTTTAACATAAGACATAAAAATGAAACCTCCTTACAACAGGTAATTTAAAAATTATTCTATTAAGTAAATCTAATTTTTAATTTTAATTATAATTTTTACTTGATTACCACCAGAATGCTATGTTTATTGCTTCTACTTTCTGCACGGATAAATTATTATAATATATTTAAATTTTCAGAAATTTATATACAGAATATCTGTCCTAAACCTTATTCTGACTCAACAACACTTTATTTATTTATTTATTTATTTATTTATTTTGCAATAAATCTTTCAAAAAAGAGATTTCTGATAAGATCGTTTGCTATCTACCGGGTGTCCCAAAAATGACTAATGGATTTTAAAATTCAATAACTTGCAAACGGTGACAGCTTTTTAAAAAAATTTTGCAGGAGGGTTATGTATAATGTCAGGAGTTTTTACCGTAATTTTTTTTTTATTTTAGTTCAAATTTCAAACAATAGGTGGCGCTGACGGCTATTAAAGGCCAGGTCGACGCTTCACTCAGCACTCATCACCTGGCTTTCAATCGCCGTCAGCGCCACCTATTGTTTGAAATTCGAACTAAAATAAAAAATTAAGGTAAAAAAACTCCTGACATTATGCATAACCCTCCTGCAAAAATTTTTTAAATAGCTGTCACCGTTTGCAAGTTATTGAGTTTTAAAATCCATCAGTCATTTTTGGGACACCCGCTATTTGCAGATTAAAAAAAAAATCCTGTCATTAGAGTATATTAAAACAATCTGACCTCCTATGCCTGCCAAGGATGCGAAGAATATGATTCAGAAATCAGAAGAGACTGAATGTTTCGAAGAGAAATACAGAAGAAAAAGGAAATTTGTTGCTTCGACGATAGTAGATGTGGCCCAGAATTAGAGGAAGTAAGAAGAATTTATTTGCACACGTTCAGTGCACGAGGAATTGTCTGATCTTTAGAAATGCCTGTGGACACGGTGCTTAAAATTATCCTGCATTGCTATTCTTACTAATAACCCTTGTTCAGGAGTTGCTTCCTGCTAACATGTCGTGACAAGTTTTGCTTTGGAATTTCACCCTCGCGTGGATGGTCATGCAAAATTTTGCGGACAGACAAAGCTCATTTCCATGTCCAAGGGATTGTGAGCACACAAAATTGCAAGATATGGGCAAGAGAAAATCCATTCGCAATCCAAAGTGTACCGATGCATTCGCCATAGGTATTCACCATCTGTACGAGTGGACTGCGTCTTGTAAGATGGGCCCATTTTTTTCTAGGTGAGTAGTCCTGCTGGTCTATTACCTATACCCTTAAAGGTAAGCGGTGAAAGTCTTTCACGCAAAATACAATATCCCAATACCTCAACAGCGTGTAATTCGAAATAGAATATTTTTTTTCATGCAGGCCTCTCTACACTGAAAAAAAAAAATGTAAAGGTACTAAACATTTTCTAGGAAACTGGGATTCCTAGAATTTTTCCTGTGAAGGTAACAGCAAAAATTCAAGTTTCAGAATCGGTTACATGAATTTTTCCTGTTATTGTTACATTAAAAGTTCTTGGAATCCCAGTTTTCTAGAAAATGTTTAGTACCTTTGCAGAATTTTTTTACAGTGTACACGTTCAAAGTCAGTCATGAAACTGCTCAAGTGGCATTTCGGAAATGATCGACTTATCAACCGTCATTTTCCCATAGTCAGACCCCTAAAATTACTAGATCTCAATCTTTTTGACTTCCAGCTGTGGTATTATCTTAATAATTTTTTGCGATTGGTTTAATAAAACGGGAAATAATAAAATACAATTAATCGTTCATCATTAGCTAGCTTCTCCAACGTTGTCGAAAATGATACAGTATACTAGATTTTGGTTCCTTTTTTCTTCTGTGCTAAAATTACATTTAAAACAAAACTTTTTGTGATTATTTTGGTATTAAGTTAGTGAAAGGTGATTCTATCTTGCTCAAAAAAAGCTTTCTATATGCATAAGTTTAAACTTTTATCATGCACTCAGAACTTCATGATAATTCACTCATCACTGAAATAAATTTTGAAATTTAAAATTGAAATATTTATTTTGTATATATAATATATTTGGATAACATAAATTGGAATATATACTTTAGATGGAAATAGAAAAAAATCTCAATTCCATATTGATTGTGTTTCGGAACTTTGAGAAAGAAAGTTATGTTTATTTTATCGTTTTAAGAAACTCAAAGAACCTGAAGCATCTGAAAGCATTTAAAATCTTTCTTTTCTGTTCTAGATATGAATTAATTGTGGTAAATAATCTGTTAATTTTCAAAATTAACACATCTAACTTTAAATTATTTTTTAACACAAGCTATAATTTTTAATATGAATTTGGAATATTTATAATTTGGGACGAACATTTTGCTCCATACACTATGAAAATATTTTCTCTATTAAAGCAAATTACAGTATGAAAATTTATGAAATCATACGAATTTATTACATGATGGAAGAGTACGTGATTATATGAGGCGATTGCAATATGAGAAAGAAACGCTGGTATTAGTGCCGTGTTTTTGAAGAAATGCGGTGATTTCTACATATTTTAAGAAATTAAAAATCCAGGTTCTTATTTTTTCTTTTATTATTGATTCTGACG
>CAXHSM010000746.1:0-83566 GCA_964019185.1 Maratus speculifer
TGCATCACGTGATTCATTAGCTCTGTTAAGCATGAAATGTAGTTACTTCGATTAAAAGTTCTGTTTGAAGCTGGTTGGGAGTTCATATTTTCTTCTGGTGGTGTGTGCTAAAGGAATATGTAAAAAAGATAAAAGTACAATTTTTGAAAATAGTTTACATTTGTGCGCTCTTCTACATGTAATGTGCCGTCTATGAAAAAAATTTAAATATTTGAAGAAGATTATCGTTTTGAAAAATTAATATTTAGATATGTGAAGCTTCTTTTTTACAAATAATTTGAGCTAGCTTGATAATATTGCTTTTTTATGCGTTAAATTTTAAGTCTAAGAGTTTTCACTTAAAATTAAGTCTTAAAGTTTTGAAATTTAATCAATTTAAAAGTTTTAATATTTTGCTTATTAAAGTGAAAAAGAAAATCATTATTTAATTGTATTATGAAATGCATAAGATACGAATTTTTAAATAATATATCTAAGGCTATTAAAATTTATTCAGTGACCAGTCCATGTTTGACATTTAATGCCATACCATATTACAGCATTCTTACATCTCTAAAATGATTGTAATGTATTTTATTAAATATATATATTGAATGTTTTTTAATAAATATTGTAAGCTTTTATTATCATTTAATATTAATGTTCATTCCCGTTAGTAGAATCTATATTAAAGGAGATTACGGAAAATAATTTTCTTACCTTTTACTCTTGTATTTAAAAAAAAAAAAATCTGTTTAAGAAATACTCTTCTTTAAAATAAATTTATGTATAATTGTGAATAATAATAATAGTAACAATAACAAGGGAAAATCATTCTAGAAATACATTGTATGCTACACTTATTCTATAAATGAAAACAAAAAAATTGATAGGTTTTTGACAGGAGATTATGACAAATAATTGTTCTTTCATTTCTACTCTTGTATTTTTAAACTTTTCCTATTTAGAAATGATTTTCTTTTGAATAAATTTCATAAATGTAATTGTGAATAATAATAACAAGAACAACTAGGAAAAATCATTCTAGAAATGCATTGTAACCACACTTACATTATAAATTGAAGGAAAATAAAAAATAATAGATTTTTGACGTAATAAACTGTCATGTCAAAAATCCAACTCTGATGTAAAAATTATTAAAAAATCTACTGCATTATTATTTGTTAAACGTAATTGCTTAAAATTAAACGTAAATAAAACATAAATATGATTGTTTAATTTTTTTTTTATTTTAGATAAAAATATTTTAATAAAAATTATACTTAGTGAGTAAAGTTTTTAAAATTAGATGAATTACCATTAATGAGTAAAGTTCATCAAATTAGATAATCGTTTTTATGAAATTAACTGCAATTTTTTAAATACCATAAAACCCTACAACAGATTAATGAATTATAAACAAATATATTAACTAAACTATATTTTAAATTTGTGTAGTTCATATTATTACATTAACAGCTGTATCAAAATGTATTAAATTATGATTTGAATTATAACTGTATTAAATCTATGGATAATTTTTTGAACTGTATTCATTGCAAAATTATTATTATTTTTTTAAAATTTATATGTAATAGATTAATTAGTAGATATAAATTTTAAAAGACTGAAAGATATGTTTATTATTATTATTATTAAATTTTGTATTCTATAGATATTTTTTTTTAAATCTGTAGAATCATTGGTCTATATATTTTCTATCAGTTTTATAGTATATAGAAAAAAAAAATCTAACAAATTTTATAGAAACACTTTCTACAGAAAGCATATTTTATAGAATTCTTAAAACCTCTAAAGAAACAGTATTCTTAAGGCTCGCCACACACCAGGGAGACATGCGTCAAAAATCGTGCAACAGGACGCAGTAAAACCGGATTTTTCTTTGTTATCAGGGTGAAATTGTTGCATGTCGCACGTTTTTTTTGTTCAATGTTTCACTGGTGCGTGGCGGGCCTTAGAACTTGTAAAGAATGCTGCTGAGTTCTATACAGTTCTATGAACTATTTTCATATGAGTTGGCAACTATTCTTGACTTCATGTATCAATTTTTTTCGTGGGCTGTACTTTGATTTACTTAGGCATAACAATAAAATCAAGATTACAAAATCAGATTTTTTTTTCAATTATCTTGTATTTTCATCCTTTTATTTATGTGTTGAGATACTGATTGGTTAGTGTTACAATTCTACTTAGTGTTTTTTACAGGTTTCTAAAACAATTATGCATCCAAATAGATGATATTATTAAATGGTATAATTTATAGCTTTTGTTTGGTTTAATTGATGATTATAATTACCATGAGTCCGATATATATGTAATGTTTCTCAAGATTTCTTTTTTTTAAATTATGCAAAATTTACTTTTATGAAAAATCTAGTCATAACTTTGTGAGTTCCAAATAAGCGATATATTTTGAGTCCTTTTTGTCTATTTTTAAAAGAAATTTTTGCATAAAATAGCTAAGGATTAACTTGTTTCGCGACTTCAGCTATTTTATGACTAGACAGATTTTGTTTTAAAGTTACAAAATTTATGTAAGATTTAATTTTGTAATTTTATTATTATTATTATTATTATTTTGGTAAAGAGTTCTGACTGATATTAAGAGGATAAAATCTCCCCCTTTTATAATCTATAAGGTTAGATTTTCCTGTTTTGTGCACAATTTGTGTAATCTCTCATGATATTTTAATGAAAACTCAAAGCCTCAAATAGAACTTGCCCCTTTCTCTAAAAAAAGAATAATTTGAAATGGAACATTTGTAGTAAAAGCAGTACTGAAAGCTTCGGTAGGGACCGGCGAAAGCATATTTTAGATGGTCTCTACCTTAGCAGATATAATTTCATGGAATTTATTTTTCTTTTTCATTTAACTTTTCTTCAACAAAACCTTATTACAAGTGAAAATTTTCATCTCGTGATTTCCATATTCAAAGTTTTTAATGATGTTCAGTAAGGGCTGGTGCAGTCCAACTCCTGGCTATGCCAACAGAAATTTTCATCTCTTCTCGTTTTCAAGGAACAAAAAATTGGAAGTCTTTAATTTTTCTTAATTCTAATTTACCTTTCTCTTTTTTTACTTAGGAGATCAGTTTAAACTATGTGACTTGGTGACCACAAATTTTTCTGTAACTAACTAAAATTACCAACCTTTTAGCCAATCAAAATGATAAACATCAAAGAAAATCGACAGACAAATAAAAGTTGCTGTGTTGATATCTAGGGTAAATAGGGTCATAATTTGAAATTTATCAATTGTAAATATTTATTGATAGTCTCACAGAAAATGTCCCCTGTTTTTTGCTTCCCCTAACAGAGTTATAAATCAGAGCTACAGAGCTTAAATATTTTTATATATTTTTTTCTGTTTTATTTATTGTAATAATAAGTAATGTCTTAAATATTTCTTTGAACCCCCTTTTCCGCACAGTCGAGAAATTTTTTGCTTTCCTTATTCACCCCAGTACAAATTGCAGAAAGTTAAAAGATTTTTAATTTTTTAACTTTTTTTAATATTTTTTTCTTTTACTTTGGTTTGCTAAAAGACATTTTATACCTTACATATGCATTACAGAATAATGATATTGAATAATGATATAAATAAATAAGAAATAATGCTTAGCACTCTGTCTTTAAAATATGCACTAGTTTCAAATAAGAAAAAGTTAATAAATAAAGAACATGGGAGTGAAGGGGAGGGGGAGATTTGTAGTTGAAGTAAATATACATATATATATATATATATATATATCTTTTCTTACTTCTTTCTTAACTTGTCACACAGCATATTAGCATATTATTGTAGTACTTTTTTCTGTATTTTTATTCAAGTTATCAAATTCCAGTCATATAATTAAATTTAGTTTCGAAGTTATAAAGCTAATTTAAATTGCAAATTATGGCATATTTTATAGAAAAATTGGCGTGCTGTTATAACTAAGCTTAAGATTTTAATTAACTTTTTTAACATATAAGTTCGTTTAATTCTTTAATACATTATTCTTTTTATACTTAATTCTTTCAAAATACTATGGTATTGATAAAGTAAAGAAAGTTTTCGATTTCTAAATTAAATCACATTTATTTAGAAATTCAAAGATAGTAATTCAATTTAACTTTACTCTTATAAAATTTTGTATATTAAGTCCTTTTTAATATATTTTTTAAACAATAAGTAACTTTTTGATGCACTTTATGCCGTTTGCCAAAAGTTCCCTTTTTGAAAATAGGACTTTTTTTTTACAAACTTTTATATTGTAAATGGTTTTGTAAAAAAATTAAAGTGAAGCAGAAAAAAGTTGACTCCAATTTAAAAGAGTTATTTAAACCAAAATGGTATTTAAATGAAAACAAAAAAGTAAGAGGACTTATTACAATAAAAATGATTTGCTTCAAAAAGAATAAAAGCAAGTCTAATACGAAATTAAATAAATGAAATTTTAGTTTTTAATATTACAATTTTTAATATTTAATAGTTTTTAAATTTAAATTACAACATTTATGCATTCGAAATGATAAATATTTATTTGATTATTAAAAATAAATTACAATAAATATTAAAGAAATCTGATTTTATTTGGTTTTTCGATTAAGTGAGAAAATAAACAGCAATGTTAAATTTTTTTGAAAATTACAGAAAAAGTAACCATAATGTCTGGCCTTGCATAAACTCATATTATTGAAGTGAAAAGGAGGACTCCGTGATCGGGACTCTAGATTTGCTGTGAAGGTTATGAATATTAGGGGTGGTTGGTTATGGACTCATTTTTAAATGCAAATGTTTGACAATAACATAAACAATTATTGACATGTTTAAAAATAAAAGATTTTTTAAGTGGAAAATGAATTCAATCTTGTGTTAAAACAGATTTTCTGATAGAATCCTTTGATAAGGTACCATATTCGGAAATTCCAATTAAGATGCCAACGGTGACAGCATTTTCTAAAAGGTCCTCTTCAGAAAAAAAGGAAAACACTATTCAGTTTTACAGATGAACAAATAAGGTAAACTGCTTGTTTACATGCATTAACGACCAAAAAAAAATTCTGTTATGTGCGAGAAAATAGCCAGTTTAGAGTTGAGGTCATTATTTTTGAAGCAACCTCTATAAATATGCTGTTTATAGAGCATGTCAACGTAACATATCCACTCAGACGCTTTTTCATGTTATGATAAATAGGTGTATATCGATGGTGATCAAGTACTCGAATGCAGACCATCTATAGGATGAGCAGTCTGCAGTTGAGATGTCTGTAGTTTATATTGATACTTTTCTTCCATTAGCTGCCGTGGTGAAGATCCAAACTACGTTAGAAATTTGGATTGAATACCTTCATGTACACAATTATATACTTTAGTGATTTTTACTGTTTTAGCTCAGTGTTACTTCTGGAAATTAATGACACAATATTCTACATATAAAATCTGTGATTTAAAATTCTTGTCAAAGTCTATAAATCTCAAGAAGATTTGTCCTTAACCCCTTGGGAGGGAGCGACACGTATACATGCCACAAAAAGGCATAAGAATCCTTGTCTATCTCCAGCAGTAAAATTTTACTGTAAAATTTGCCTTATTTAATAGGAGAATTTTCTCGATTTATTAAGACACAAGTTTCTGTTTTTTTTTTAAACCGATGACAAAGTATAAAAAATCTCGTAAAAGCCTCCTGTTACGAAGGGGTTAACTTTCTGTCCTTTCTATTTGATTTTGACCTCTTTTCGATGCCATAAAGTCACCAATAGCAATTCGATTGTAGTATTTTAAATTCACTATAATGAAACATCTATTCCGGGGTTTTTTTCTCAGCAAGTACTACTTTTCCATGATTTTTATGTTACTTCTACTTACTGATTGACTTGTTTAAAAAGCAAAATTGTTCTTTGTGATTATTTCTTTCTTTATAAATTTAAGAAATGACAGTGGTTTTTATTACTATGCAAATTATTCTGAATTGTTTTCTTCAGTGTTTTTAATTTCATGAGAAAAGCTCATATAGTCCTTAATGTGTTTTTTATTTATTAATAAGATGATAGATTAACATAATTTTATTTGTTACAGATATATAAAGACATAAAAGTAGTTACAAGAAAAAGTTAACTTTGATTCCCATGATATTAAGGGTTACAAAATTTTTTAAAGTGTAAAATATGGATCAAAATATTTCTTTCTAAAAGGATTTTGGAAAACAATCACCTAGCTTGCACAAAGGAAATTCATTTATTTGTGAATTTTTCAAAAATAATTTCTTTCAAAGATTTAATTAAGCAAGCATCTGTTACTTCATATTGGCGAGAGACATTTTGTGTATAAAATATGCAACAAGAAATTCTCTCGCAAGAGCCATTTAAGGAGATATCTCGTACGGATGAGAAAGCTTTCACGTGTGATTTATGCAACAAGAAACTTTCTAGTAGAGGAAACTTGAAACATCATCAGTTACTTCATAGCGTAGAGAAACATTTTGTTTGTGACACATGCAACAAGAAATTTGCTTGTGAGAGTCATTTAAATAAGCATAAGTTAATTCATACTGGAAAGAAACCTTTTGTATGCTACATATGCAACAAGAAATTCCTGAAAAGTAGTAGTTTAAACAGTCATCTGTTAGTTCATACTAGTGAGAAACCTTTTATGTGTAGAATATGCTACAAGAATTTTTCTAATAAGGGTAATTTAAACAACCATTTAATTATTCATACTGGTGATAAACCTTTTGTGTGTGAAACTTGCAACAAAACATTCTCGCGTAAGAGTAATTTAAACGCACACCTGTTAATTCACTCTGGCAAGAAACCTTTTACTTGCGAGTTATGTAGCAAGAAATTCTATCAAAATCATGATTTAAAACGGCATCTGTTATTTCATACAGATAAGAAACCATTTGTGTGTGATGTATGCAACAAGAAATTCTCTACCAATAGTAATTTAAGCAGCCATCTATTAATTCATACTAGCGAAAAACCTTTTGTGTGTGAGGTATGCAACAAAAAATTTTCACAAAAATGTACTTTAAAAAGGCACCTATTAATTCATACAGGTGAAAACCCTTTTGTTTGCGAAATATGCAACAAGACATTCTCACAAAAGGGTAATTTTGGCAGCCATCTATTAATTCATACTGACGAAAAACCTTTTGTGTGCGAGTTATGCCACAAGAAATTCTCTCAAAGGTC
Source organism: Maratus speculifer (assembly GCA_964019185.1). Taxonomy (NCBI): domain Eukaryota; kingdom Metazoa; phylum Arthropoda; class Arachnida; order Araneae; family Salticidae; genus Maratus; species Maratus speculifer. Next base: position 7,177 of record CAXHSM010000746.1, read on the forward strand.
TAATTTAAGCTCACACATGAGACTTCATACTGGTAATAAACCTTATGTATGTGAGATATGTAATAAAAAATTTTCTTTAAAGGGCAGTTTAAACTGGCATCTGTTAAGTCATACTGGCGAGAAACCGTTTGTGGATGAGATGAAAAATGAATCTTTCTGACATTACTTTCTAAAATGACATATTATTTCACACTGGTGAGAAACATTTTGTGTATGATATATGCAACAAGGCATTTTCTCAAAGGGCTCACAAAGTGCTCCACTGCGGTCTTATAATTTAAGGCTTTAATCAACTAACTTCTGAACTATTTATAGGTGCTTCCGTGTAAGTTTGTGTTAAGAGAGTATGATTTCTTGTCAAACATAAATAATTACCAAAATTAAATTTCGGTTAATTAAAAAATTGTACTTATAATGCTCATTTCTTTAACATTATGCATTATATTTTGTATTTATTAAATAAATTTTCTCCTAATGATGTAATATGTAGTTTTTAAAAAATCCCTGTCGGCTTCGCCTATAGGCGGAGGTAGATTTCCAAAAGTGCTCATTTCAAGAGAAAAAAAATGATTACAGATGAACTCAGTTTAACAATTTTATTTGGCCACTTTTGTAAAAATTTCAATTTCATCTTTCTGTAAGAACTGGTTTTATCAGAATCATTTTAATCTAAATTCGGCTCAAATGCCCGTTTAAGCAATATATTTTGACATTATTTAAAAATCGCTCAATACGGCACAGTATATAATTCCTAAATAAGAAAAAACTGTCAATTGAATGTATTTGAGAGCAAAACTGAATTTAAAAATGAGTTATAAAATAACCAATTTATTATTTGAATGCATTCTCAATTCTTTAATCATGATCGCTTCGGAAAATTTTGCGCGTAGTGCCCATTTTTACAGCATTTTTTAAAAATATATTTAGCCTTTATCAAAAAACTGACCAATACGGCACATTATACACAGTAACACTTTTATTGGTCAGTTTTTTGTTCCAAACATAACATATGACGTAGAGTCGACTGACATAAAAAAACACAGATTTGTTTCTATCAGCTTTGTCCTGGAATGAAAGATTATAAACTGCCGGTTACTGCTTCTATTCTGTCTAAACCATAGTCACGTTTGTAGCCAAATAGAAAGTCAAACAGTTTTTGTTACTAGAACTGTTTGTTGAGTTGCTTCAAGAGCCAGTTCTTGATATTTTTTCCAGTTCTCGTAGTCTCTAGAAGAAGAAAAAAGTTTTATTAATTTTTTTCTAGTATTTCAATTAAATAAATGATTGGTAAATGACTAAAAGTGATATCTACTAAATAAGTAAATTCTGTAATCACTGGTGATAATATTGAATTGTAAATTTTGTTTTTGCCTCAAGATGAAAAGTAAATTCTGCCCTAAATTCACTAATTATAGTGATTTTTTGTGTAAACTGGTGCATTCTATTCAGTTAGGTATTTTTAAAATTATCTTACGATTTACCTTAACGAACTTTAACGTGAATATAAACAAAATTAATGTATGTATGATATAAAGTTCATTACTTGTAATGAAGTTACTTTTCTGTCTAACTTTCCTTATCAATTCGTTAAAACGTATTAAAAACAAAAAATTCATAAACATTTTGGCTTTTCATTCATTTTGAAAATCAATAATACCATTATCATCATCATCATCATCATTATTATTTTAAAATAGTATTTTTCAATTAAATACACATTATTTCCTATTTTTGTTAAAGTATTTGACCATCATTAATTTAAATTGAAAAATAAAATTCACACGGTATAAATTTTAAGATTTCCTAAAACGTTTAAATGAATCTTTTGAATTATATGTAATTCAAAGTATTTTGTAATATAAATATGAATTTTTGTATTCTTTTTATATAATCCAAATTGATTTCGTTTAACTGTTTTTCTCAATTGAATGCCTAAAACAGAGAATTTATTTTTCAGTAAAAAGAAACGCCTTACACCAAAAATTCAAAATAGAAAGTAGGATCAGGAGATGTACTTATGACCATTTTATACATTTTCAACATTATTATTTTTTATATACAGTCAAAGTTCTATAATCCGCACAAGTTTGGGCCAAAAGTTGAGCGAATTATGGAATATTGTGGGTAATAGAGTATTGTGCACTGGAGGTCACTTTATTATTCCTAGACAGCATTTTAATTCTATAATCAGTATAATATGAAAAGTTAAATATGAAATCTAATAATTAATTTAATATGCTGTCTCAAAAAATGCCTTTTTAAAGTTTTTTATTAAAAAATTGATAAATATGTGCATTTAAATAAAAATAATTACATATGTTCCGTAATACAGCTTGTGTTTTACTGTTAAAAAAGAGTTATATTAAAAAAGTAGATGTTTTATTACGATTTTTTCAATTTTTTTAAATCCAAAAATCATTTTTTAAAACAATAAAAAATCATTTTTGGATCTCCAATTTGTAGTTTTTTTAATTGTTTATTTCAGTGTTTACATTTATAAAGTAACGCTAATTATAGAAAATTGCGGATTATGGGTGAGCGGATTATCAATCCTTGACTGTACGTAGGAAGTAACTTTAACCCTTTAAGAACAGCGCTTAAAAGTTTTAATCCTTATAAACTCCTTTTTTGTTAAGTTAAGAGAATGTCTGTAATTACCCCTTCAAAAACTAACAATCACAAAAAATTGGAGTAGTTAAGACCACTAGTGGAGGAATTATGACTACTATATTTCTTATTTATGCTAGCTTAAATACATTTTTTGAGATAATCAAGACCAATAGAACACCAAACTGACACATAAGTTTATCAAACATTTTGGTCTACTTTGCTGAAATTGCTATTTGGATCTCAAAAGCGCTTCAGACCGCTGATAAAGAATATCTAAAATGAAAAATTACATTATGAGATTAATATCTAAGCATGCAACAAAATTTCACCACACACAGTTTTCTCCATAATGGCGGTGGTCACAATTATATCTCCGACCCTATTATAGATAAATAAATTCTGAATGCGACCACAAATAGCATCAAAATTCTGTACCTACGACCCGAACGCCTTGGATTCTAAATAGAAAAGAAAAAAAAGTAATATTGAAACCGGACAAATTTAACAGAAAAAGTAGACAAATTAAAGTAATTGAAAAACGGTTAGTGGGCGGATGGGGCTCTGAAACTAGCGATTTATTCTACCGACATCCCGAATATATAGCTTAAATACTTTATTTAGTTGTAAAAAAATCATTATTGGTTTTATAATCTATAAAAAGCACCATTATATGTAACTTTAAAGAAGTAAAGAGTAATCTCCGTAAGCAAAAATTTATACTATGTATGTTATCTAAGACTATTTATCGATAAAGTAATATTGAATGCGTACATTTAACTTGAGCAGGTTTGGCCAAGTTGTTTTCTGTTCCCATTTTCGACGAGGAATCGTCTCCGTGACTGCACCGTTCCAGCTTACTCTTATCCCACTTAAAAGGATTCAATTGCGCTGAATCTCTTTTAAAAGGATTGGAGATGGTTTTCATGAACAGGTGGTGTTTTGCTCTCAAAGCACTTGGGCCTATCTTCTGGCTTTTCTTTCAGAATGAATTGGACGAAATGGCGACCTAAACTCACGTCGCTTGACGACAGTTGGGCTTTTGGAAATGATTTTCTCATCAGTTTCTCAAATTTAGAATCTTAGAATCGTACAAAAACAATTTTAGTGAAATTGCAGGTGATTCTATCGCATCATGCATAAATTAGTTTGATAACACTAGTAAAAAAAAAAACTTTTTTTTAAAATCGAAAATAATTTTATGTTATTCGTGTTCTATGTACGAGAAGTAGTGTAGAAAGTCAAATAAAACATTTCTATCACGTCACTATTTTCTGGTATATCAATATTCAATTTTTCACGCTTTTTACAAATTTTAATCTTAAACTAACTTATTTCGGATAAAAAAGCTTCCTTTTTCATTTTTTTTGTTTGTCGATGGTATTTTGCGGTTGAGGTTTCTCTAATTACCAACCAGCAGTACTCTGTCAACATCGCAGGGTTCCATTTTCCTTGACATCGTTTTTCAGTAACAGCGCTATCTTGATGAAATCGCTCTCCGTGTTAATGAAGTGAGTGCATGAAGTGAATGTTGGATCTTTTATTATAATAAAAGGAAGCCTGGTCATCGTTCGTTGCAGTCACTGAAAACTTTTTAGGGAAACATAAATCCCTGCAATATGTTAACCTTGTTGAGAAAATGTTACAGGCTTTTCTTAAAATGAATTGCAACATGTCTTTGAAAATGCATTTTTTGGATGCATTCTTTGGAAATGCATTCTTTGAAAATGCATTTAGATTTTCCTCCGAAAATATGGGAGCTATGAATGATGAATACGGAAAGCGATTTCATCAAGCTATAGCTGTTATTGAAAAACGGTATGAAAGAAAATGGAACCCTGCGATGTTGACAGAGTACTGCTGGTTGGTAATTAGAGAAACCTCAACCGCAAAATACCATCGAGAAAAAAAGGAGGCTTTTTTTTATTTGACTAAGTGGGCTCCGCCCGCCTGCTCGCTACGTTCGCCAACCCCCCTCGTAATCGCTTCGCGATTCCAAGTTATAGGCTATCCCTGCTTGCTGCACTCGCCAATGCCCCATGGAATCGCTTCGCGATTCCGTTCGGTATTGCTTTGCAATCCCGGTTTGAATCGCTTCGCAATACCTTATTTTCCGTACACTCAATTGTGGAATCTTTCCTGATTGGTCTATTCGACTCATGGAAGGTGTTCCGGACGCGTTATTTGCAGAAACCTTACACATCAGCATAATTCCAGGAGTCATTTCTTCAGATTAATTTAAGGGTAGTTTTTTTTTACTATAGAAGGAAGTATTAAACAAGTGCATATAAATATAGTATTTCAATAATATTCGATTAAACGGGTGCATATAAATATAGTATTTCAATAATGTTCGATTAAGCGGGAGCATATAAATGTAGTATTTCAGTAGTATTCGATTATGCGGGCAAGCATATAAATGTAGTATTTCAGTAATATTCGATTAAGCGGGCAAGCATACAAATGTAGTATTACAGTAATATTCGATTAAGCGGGCTACCATAAAAATGTAGTATTCCAATAATATTCGATTAAGCGGGCAAGCATATAAATGTAGTATTTCAGTAATATTCGATTAAGCGGGCAAGCATATAAATGTAGTATTTCAGTAATATTCGATTAAGCGGGCAAACATATAAATGTAATATTTCAGTAATATTCGATTAAGCGGGAAGCATATAAAAATAGTATTTCAATAATATTCGATTAAACGGAAAAATATTTAAATGTAGTATTCCAATAATATTCGATTAAGCGGGAAAGCATATAAATGTAGTATTTCAATAATATTCGATTAAACGGAAAAGCATTTAAATGTAGTATTCCAATAATATTCAATTAAGCGGACAAGCATATAAATGTAGTATTCCAATGATATTCGATGAAGCGGGCAAGCATATAAATGTAGTATTTCAGTAATACTCGATTAAGCGGGCAAGCATACAAATGTAGTATTACAGTAATATTTGGTTAAGCGGGCAAGCATATAAATGTAGTATTTCAGTAGTATTCGATTAAGCGGGCAAGCATATAAATGTAGTATTTCAGTAGTATAAGATTAAACGGGCAAGCATATAAATGTAGTATTTCAGTAATATTCGATTAAGCCGGCAAGCACATAAATGTAGTATTTCAGTAACATTCGATTAAGCGGGCAAGCATATAAATGTAGTATTTCAGTAATATTCGATTAAGGGGGCAAGCATATAAATGTAGTATTTCAGTAATATTCGATTAAGCGGGCAAACATATAAATGTAATATTTCAGTAATATTCGATTAAGCGGGCAAGCATATAATTGTTGTATTTCAGTAATATTCGATTAACCGGGCAAGCATACAAATGCAGTATTTCAGTAATATTCGATTAACCGGGCAAGCATACAAATGTAGTATTTCAATAATATTCGATTAAGCGGGCAAGCATATAAATGTAGTATTTCAATAATATTCGATAAAGCGGGAGCATACAAATGTAGTATTTCAAAAATATTTGATTAAGCGGGAAGCATATAAAAATAGATTTCAATAATATTCGATTAAACGGGCAAGCATATAAATGTAGTATTCCAATAATATTCGATTACGCGGGGCAAGCATGTAAATGTGGTATTTCAGTAATATTCGATTAAGCGGGCAAGAATATAAAAATAGCATTTAATAATATTCGATTAATTGGAAAAGCATTTAAATGTAGTATTCCAATAGTATTCGATTAAGCGAGCAAGCATATAAATGTAGTATCCCAGAAATATTCGATTAAGCGGGCAAGCATATAAATGTAGTACTCCAATAATATTCGATTAAGCGGGCAAGCATATAAATGTGGTATTTGAATAATATTTGATTAAGCGGGCAAGCATATAAATGTAGTATTTCAGTAATATTCGATTAAGCGGGCAAGCATATAAATGTAGTATTTCAGTAATATTTCGTTAAGCGGGCAAGCGTACAAATGTAGTATTTCAGTAATATTCCATTAAGTGGGCAAGCATATAAATGTAGTATTTCAGTAGTATTAGATTAAGCGGGCAAGCATATAAATGTAGTATTTCAGTAGTATTCGATTAAGCAAGCAAACATATAAATGTAGTATTTCAGTAATATTCGATTAAGCGGACAAGCATATAATTGTAGTATTTCAGTAATATTCGATTAACCGGGCAAGCATACAAATGCAGTATTTCAGTAGCATTCGATTAACCGGGCAAGCATACAAATGTAGTATTTCAATAATATTCGATTAAGCGGGCAAGCATATAAATGTAGTATTTCAATAATATTCGATAAAGCGGGAGCATACAAATGTAGTATTTCAAAAATATTTGATTAAGCGGGAAGCATATAAAAATAGATTTCAATAATATTCGATTAAACGGGCAAGCATATAAATGTAGTATTCCAATAATATTCGATTACGCGGGGCAAGCATGTAAATGTGGTATTTCAGTAATATTCGATTAAGCGGGCAAGAATATAAAAATAGCATTTAATAATATTCGATTAATTGGAAAAGCATTTAAATGTAGTATTCCAATAGTATTCGATTAAGCGAGCAAGCATATAAATGTAGTATCCCAGAAATATTCGATTAAGCGGGCAAGCATATAAATGTAGTACTCCAATAATATTCGATTAAGCGGGCAAGCATATAAATGTGGTATTTGAATAATATTTGATTAAGCGGGCAAGCATATAAATGTAGTATTTCAGTAATATTTCGTTAAGCGGGCAAGCGTACAAATGTAGTATTTCAGTAATATTCCATTAAGTGGGCAAGCATATAAATGTAGTATTTCAGTAGTATTAGATTAAGCGGGCAAGCATATAAATGTAGTATTTCAGTAGTATTCGATTAAGCAAGCAAACATATAAATGTAGTATTTCAGTAATATTCGATTAAGCGGACAAGCATTAAAATGTAGTATTTCAGTAATATTCGATTAAGGGGGCAAGCATATAAATGTAGTATTTCAGTAATATTCGATTAAGCGAGCAAGCATACAAATGTAGTATTTCAGTAATATTCGATTAACCTGGCAAGCATACAAATGTAGTATTTCAATAATATTCGATTAAGCGGGCAAGCATATAAATGTAGTATTTCAGTAATATTCGATTAAACGGGCAAACATATAAATGTAGTATTTCCGTAGTATTCGATTAAGCGGGCAAGCATATAAATGTAGTATTTCAGTAGCATTCGATTATGCGGGCAAGCATATAAATGTAGTATTTCAGTGGTATTCGATTAAGCGGGCAAGCATATAAATGTAGTATTTTAATAATATTCGATTAAGCGGGCAAGCATATAAATGTAGTATTTCAGTGGTATTCGATTAAGCGGGCAAGCATATAAATGTAGTATTTTAATAATATTCGATTAAGGGGCAAGCATATAAATCTAGTTTTCCAATAATATTCGATTAAACGGAAAAGCATAAAAATGTAGTATTCCAATAATATTTGATTAAACGGAAAAGCATATAAATGTCGTATTCCAATATTATGAGATTAAGCGGGCAAGCATATAAATGTGGTGTTCCAATAACATTCGATTAAGCGGGCAAGCATATAAATGTAGTATTTCAATAGTATATTTAATTTATTATTTCATTATTTAATTATTATTAATATATTATATTATATTGTTATATTATTTTCGATTAAGCGGGCATGCATATAAATGTAGTATTTTAGTAGTATTCAATTAAGCGGGCAAGCATATAAATGTATTTCAGTAGTATTCGATTATACGGGCAAGCATATAAATGTAGTATTTCAGTAGTATTCGATTAAGCGGGCAAGCATATAAATGTAGTGCTTCAGTAGTATTCGATTAAGCGGTCATGCATATAAATGTAGTATTTCAGTAGTATTCGATTAAGCGGGCAAGCATATAAATGTATTTCAGTAGTATTCGATTATACGGGCAAGCATATAAATGTATTTCAGTAGTATTCGATTATACGGGCAAGCATATAAATGTAGTATTTCAGTAATATTCGATTAAGCGGGCTAGCATATAAATGTAGTATTTCAGTAATATTCGATTAAGTGGGGAAGCATATAAATGTAATGCTTCAGTAGTATTCGATTAAGCGGTCATGCATATAAATGTAGTATTTCAGTAGTATTCGATTAAGCGGGCAAGCATATAAATGTATTTCAGTAGTATTCGATTATACGGGCAAGCATATAAATGTATTTCAGTAGTATTCGATTATACGGGCAAGCATATAAATGTAGTATTTCAGTAATATTCGATTAAGCGGGCTAACATATAAATGTAGTATTTCAGTAATATTCGATTAAGTGGGGAAGCATATAAATGTAGTATTTCAATAATATTCGATTAAGCGGGCAAGCATGTAACACTCTGCTGCAGTATTGCTTTGCAATCTAAGTTGGAATCGCTTCGCGATGTATAGACGGAGCCCTTTCCTGATTGTTCTATTCGACTCATGGAAGGAGTTTTCCACCCGGATCCGTTATTTCCGGAAATCTTACACAACAGCATCATTCCAGGAGTCATTCCTTTTAAGGCTAGTTTTCTTTTACTATAGAAGGAAGTAAACTTGTTTAAGATTAAAATTTGTAAAAAACGTAAAAAAATAAACATAGTTATATCACAAAATTGTGACATGATAGAAATCTTTTATTTGACTTTCTATACTACTTCTAGCACACAGAAGACGAATAACATAATTTTTTTTGCGATATAAAAAAAGTTACTTTTTTGTTGACTAGTGTAATATTTGAATTCACACATCCTCCCCCCACAACCACTTTTTTTATACAATTTCCAATTTCAAATTAAAAATAAATATTTATTCAAATTATTCTATTTCATTTGTATTACTCTCTCTCTCTGTATATATATATATACAGGGTGATTCAGCTCGTCGGTGACAAACTTTAAGGATCGATAGAGCACACCTAGACGAACATTTTTGAATAGGGAATGTAGGGTCCCTGACGCGATGGTAAGGCGCTAGGTGCTTTCGAAAATTTGGGTGCCGAAATTCGAAACGTCATAAAAACTAGGGAAATGGTTAGGTTTTCTTGCTTGTTGCGTCGAAATGATTCTGTTTGTTTAGACTTTCTTCAGTACCAATTTGATAAGCGTATCTCTTAAAACATGGATAGGGGGCGCTGCAGACTTTGGAGAGCTAGACAACAACTTTAAGCCCGTTATTTTGATAATTTAACACATGCTCGTCAAAGTTTATACTCTAACTTAAAGTTTGAACCCAAAAGTAGAGCCCTGCAAAAAGCGTAAGAGCCGGAATAAAATGTCAAAGTACAGGGTGGTCGAAACTCGAAGGCTCCTAAGAGATAAACAAACAGATTTCTTGACTTATGGCATGCATTTTCATGATTCTGTTTGCTGGGGCTCTCTGAAACTCAGTTGAACGGTACAAAAAGAAACATCGATAGGGGGCGCTTTGGGCAAAAAACATAATTCGTTGACATTTCGGACGCTAACTGGAAACGGGGCGCTACGATCAGTTAGAAACAAAACAAGAGAGTAATTTACTTATCATAAGAAGCTATTAAAACTGCAGTTTGTTTGTTTTTTTTAACAAACATAGCTGGTTTCAATCATGCACAATGCGCGCAATAAAATTTACATAAGGTGCTTTTTGCTGATTTATGCAAAAGATATCGTACCATATCGATATGCAAAAGATACGTAATGCGTAGACGACAACGCGAGATGACGTAGTTGTATGCGCAGACACGTCTTTTGAACGTGCGGTACCTACTTAAGCTTCGGGTTACTTGTTACTTGTCTGCAGATCGGTAGTAGGATGGAACGGTACACAAACTCTGAATTGGCTGACATGCATTTGGCGTATGGCGCTGCTGGTTGTAATGGACGAGCCGCTCAGCGGTTGTACGCCGAGCGTTACCCCAACAGGCAAATCCCCTGCCATGCCTTCTTCGCTCGAGTACACCAGAGGTTGTCCACAACGGGATCTTTCGACGGAGGCAGGCCTGAACGGGAGCGATCAGTGAGCACCCCCGACAACGAAGAGGCTGTGCTTAATCTGGTTGAGGACAACCCAGGTCTTAGCACGAGAGATATCGCCAGACATGTTGGCATTTCGCAAGCAACTGCGTGGCGCATCTTACGTTCCCGGAATCTGCACCCCTACCACATCCAGCGGGTGCAGTTGCTCAGAGAGCAGGATTTTGGCCCTCGAGTGGAATTCTCAAGATGGTACTTGGCGATGAAATCCAGGGATCCCCGTTTTGTAAACAGCATTTTGTTTACGGACGAGTCCACCTTCAGCCGGGAGGGAATGTGGAACGCCCACAACAGTCATGTGTGGTGTGATGAAAATCCACATGAAACCAGAAGCCGAGCAGCCCAGGAGCGTTTCTCAGTAAATGTGTGGGCCGGCATTCTGGGGGATTGCCTCATTGGCCCTTATTTGTTACCTGAACGGCTGACAGGTGGAAATTACCTGATTTTCCTGGATCAAGTGCTGCCGCAGCTTCTGGAGGAGGCGCACGTACCCGAAGGTTCGCGTCGCCAGATGTGGTTCCAGCACGATGGAGCTCCGGCCCATTACACGAACGACGTGCGTCTCCATCTAAACGCAAGGTATGGCCAGCGGTGGATCGGGCGTGGGGGTCCAGTTCACTGGCCTGCCCGATCACCAGACCTCACCTGCTTGGATTTCTTCCTTTGGGGTTACCTGAAGGCCGAGGTATACCATACACCTGTCAGCAGTGCTGAAGAACTTGTGGCGCGCATTGTGGCAGCTGCAGGGCAGATCAGAGATACTCCTGGCATTGTTGGAAACACACACTCCTCAATGCGACGGAGGTGCGAAGCCTGCATCATGGCCGAAGGTCGAAATTTCGAGCATCTTCTGTAGTGTTATTTTTTGTAAATAAATTTCCAGTATCATTGATGTTTTTGGTCTAAATTTATTCAGAAGTGTTGAGCAGAGGTAGAAAATGTGTTTTCATTATTACTAACTGATCGTAGCGCCCCGTTTCCAGTTAGCGTCCGAAATGTCAACGAATTATGTTTTTTGCCCAAAGCGCCCCCTATCGATGTTTCTTTTTGTACCGTTCAACTGAGTTTCAGAGAGCCCCAGCAAACAGAATCATGAAAATGCATGCCATAAGTCAAGAAATCTGTTTGTTTATCTCTTAGGAGCCTTCGAGTTTCGACCACCCTGTACTTTGACATTTTATTCCGGCTCTTACACTTTTTGCAGGGCTCTACTTTTGGGTTCAAACTTTAAGTTAGAGTATAAACTTTGGCGAGCATGTGTTAAATTATCAAAATAACGGGCTTAAAGTTGTTGTCTAGCTCTCCAAAGTCTGCAGCGCCCCTTATCCATGTTTTAAGGATACGCTTATCAAATTGGTACTGAAGAAAGTCTAAACAAACAGAATCATTTCGACGCAACAAGCAAGAAAATCTAACCATTTCCCTAGTTTTTATGACGTTTCGAATTTCGGCACCCGAATTTTCGAAAGCGCCTAGCGCCTTACCATCGCGTCAGGGACCCTACATTCCCTATTCAAAAATGTTCGTCTAGGTGTGCTCTATCGATCCTTAAAGTTTGTCACCGACGAGCTGAATCACCCTGTATATATCTCTGACATTAAAAAAATATATTTATATCCAATAACTCCGTAAAACAAAAATGGTAAAATATCTTATTAAAGAAGACATATAATGATTTACATTTACTGTATATGCTCGTGTAGAACTCGAAGATTATTAGACAAATTTGGGAGTTTAAAATGGGGGGTCGATTTATACACAAGTTAGTAAAAAATGGAGATAAGGGCAAGTCTTTTAAATGCGTCTCTGTTATATATACGTGTTATAAAGCTATATTCGCCATGGCGAATCTCTCTTTACTGCCAATTCTCTTAAATCAACATTTATCTCTGTTCTGATAAGTACATCTAAATCTAAAAGGTTCGCACTTTGTGAACTCTGTTTAAGTTTGCCTCTGCTACCTCCTTGGTTTTTAGTTAAAGGAAAATTAGTTTACTGTTCAGCTGCTGTTTGCTCAACTTGATATGTGAGGTCAGCGTCTTGGTAAAATTTATCACTTCATCCAACCAATCTTCAGTGTTTGACTTTCGCCAATGTTAGGGTTGCAAGAAGTCTGTTTCATCAGTTGGCGATTTGCATAGGTTATTGACTATGCATTCACTTTCTCGCCGTGGCGTAAGTTACTGTGCTTGGCGTCCTTGGTTTCTTTCTGGCAACCTTGGGTCTTGTGGCGGGAGTCAGAAAAAGTTTTTGGACAAGACACACACGTTTGTTTGGTACTAGAAGGTGTACCGTTTTCTTTGATTTTTGTGGGCCTCACCTCGTGGACGCCGGGAAAGATGAGGACGAGCATGGCAGCATCATTGGACAGATAAGTTGATGTTTATCAGTTTCTACTTCCATCCTTTTTATTTATTTTCCTTTTTTAACTTTTTTTCCCAATGATGAGAAACCCATTATTTTTATTTGTAAGTTCAGGATTCGTGTAAAACTTGTATATTAAGATTCAATACATGTTCTTTTTATACTACAATATCGTTGTTTTCCTTTTTCTTTTCACTACATCAGTATTATGTGATTTTTAAACATATCTTGTTTTTCTTTTAATCTTTTTTTTCCAGAACACGTGTTGTTGTTTTTTATTTTAGTAATCAGGTGTTTTTGTTCTAAATTTCAGTCTAATTTTTGAGTTCTCCATTCATAATTAATTTTCAAATATTTTTCCTTTCATGCAATGCCTTTTCGGTTTGATTTTTATAATCATTTAGGCATGCCTATCACTTTATATCATATGGTACCGAAAACCCTTTTTATCCGTTTGTAGTGGATATTAGCATCTTGCTGCACGGATTATGTGTTCTGGAAAATCCATTTCAATCCTATCTAAGTTTATGATTAAATCGTGTTTCATTTGTGTAGCATAATACTTTTATGTATGTTGAACTGTGTTGTTCATGTATTTTGCAGAAAAATATAGTATTATTTGATATTTCTTATTATTTATAGTTCATGTCAAGGGTGTCGCATGGTATTTCATTAATTGAATCGTAGTTGACTTTATTGTTTATTATTTATAAATTTCTTTCTCCATATTGTTTGATTTGAAATTCAATGTCTTCAAATTAATTACATCAGTGTATTTTATTTTTTCTTACAATGTCAAAAAAGTCATTATTGTTGAATATTCAGCCGTTTAACGGCGATCCGAAATTTGTTAGATTTTTCTTCCAACAATTGAAATCTGTTAAAGATTTAAATGATCTTGATGATAAACAGATTGTTGCAATATTCACAAATAAATTAGAAGGTTCGGCACTTGATTTTTTTGTTGACACTCCGTCAGTGCAAAATTTGAAAAATTTGGATGAGTTAGAAGCAGCATTTATTGATTTTTTTACCTCTACTGACATTGTTCATTCTCTAAAATCTTTAGATAGTTTGAAAATTAGAGAAGATGAAAAGTTTAAGCAATTTGCTTCTCGTTTAGATGTGGCTGTTCGTAATGTGTACCCAAGGGTTGATGAAAATTCACTTAGTCAGATCAAATTCATGAATTTGCTTCGTATTGCCCCTAAATATATTAAAACTAAGCTTTTGGAAGAAGGTATTTCAGACTTTAAGGCTGCAATTGCACGTGCGGATGTTTTAAAAAATATCCATTTGGCAAATTTGTCACCACCTGCTAAGAAAAGTGATAATGCTATGGTTTTCCATAATCAGGTGTCCAGTCAGCCTAGCTCTTCGTCTAATGACAATTCTGCTGCTAATGATGTCCCTCAGCAATCTTTCCGGCGTCCCACACAAAAATTTCACAAAGATGATGCCCCACATCAGTGGTATAAACAAAATAATAATAAAAAGAGGTGGAACAATAACCAATTTAAACGTAGAAACACACCTAGACATGATAATTGTAGATTTTGTGGGAGAGCAGGCCACTATATGAAAGATTGTTATGAATTTTTAAGGCTCATGAATCGCTCTGAATCACATAATACCAGTTTAAATCACAACAGACATACAAAACAGGTTGACAGGCATGAAAACGAGAGAAGAGATTTAAACGATCGTCGGAGGTAGAAGAAGCTGGCACTCTGCCTTCCACGAATTTGACATCGCCAGTATTTGAAAATTGTTCGTCAGGGAATTTAGTTACACTAAATACTTGTCAGAATGATAAAAAAAATTTGTCTCTTAATCACATTACTCCAACAACCTCTTGCATTCAGGATAAGGAAAATAAATTAACACCTATATGTAACATTGAGGTACAAAATGAGGCAATTTTTACGACTTTTGACAACAATTCCACACTACCATGTGTTCTTGGTCACATAAATGGTATTTCATTTCCCATGCTGATTGATTCAGGAAGCACTATTTGTCTTATTGACACATCATTAGTTGATTTTTTAAAGGGTAAAATACCATACAAATTTTTAGCAAGACAGGTTAACATCACTACCATTAATTCAAATGTTGCCTTTAGAGGGTGTATTGAATTTTCTTTCAAGCTGAAAAACAATTTTTTCAAACAAGAGTTCTATATTACTGATATTTCTCATAAAAATTTTTCAGCCATTCTTGGATTTAACTTTATTTCTAAATATGCTATAACCATTGCATCTGCATTTGATGCAATGCTATTTAAAGATGATAAAATCCCTTTCATTAAAGATTCTGATAATGTGCAAGGAACAAATCTCCATTTAGACATTTCTCGTAATCAAATCAGTGATGCTTATTTTCAAGGTAATGTAAATTCTGTTGAACAGGAAGGGGATTATGGTAACAACACAGTTTTAGGTCAATCTGTTGAACAATGTAATAGTAATAATGAATTTTTTGAACAACCTATTGACAATAATTTAATTGTAAATTCCTTTGATCCAAATCATGAAAATTTCTCTTCTAATATAAATTCTAATTTTAGTAATAATGAGTGTGTACTTAATGTAAACAACAATCCACCTGTTAATGTGAATATAAATAGTGCTAATAATTCTTCTGAATTTGAGAATTTCTCTGAAAATGTGCATAGTGCATATCGTACGGTGATTCCTGAAAATGGAATTTCGTATGTTAAAGTTAAAATACAAAATAAACCTACCTCATCTGAATTCATATTTAACCCGGTATTAGACAAACCTGGCATTGTTGTAAATACTTCCCTTCATTTTCTTGAACATTTAACAGATAATTCTTTTTTAATTGTAATTGAAAACAAAAACACAGAACAATTTTTTTTAAAGAAAAATATTAAGGTCGGCACTATTTCAAATGTTTTAAGCCGTGACATACAAGAAAATAATTTCCCAGAAGAAATGTGTAATTTAATAACCCCCTCAATTGATGTTGTACAACAAAGAGCAGCTGAATTTGATATTAAGGACTTTTGTTTAGATCATTTAAATTCCTTACAAAAACAAGAAATGGTTGAAGTTTTAAAAAAACATACACAAGCATTTTCTAAGTCTTTAAACACTATTGGTCATACTGACCTAGTTACACCTAAAATTGATATTAGGAACTCTCCTCCTGTCAAGACTTTGCCTTATCCCATCCCACAGGCTTTACAGGATGAAGCAAAAAAGCAGCTAAATGAAATGTTGGCTGCTGGGATAATCAAGCGGGCAAATTCTTCTTGGGCATGTCCTATGTTGTTGGTAAAAAAGAAGATGCTTGATCCTTCTAAACCTCAACAATATAGACTTGCTTTAGACCTGAGACTCTTAAATGCAGTCATAATGCCATCAACTTATCCGCTGCCTAAAATTCAAACTTTGTTGAATAATTTAGCCACTTTTAAATTTTTTACAACCTTGGATTTGCCGTCTGCTTATTGGCAAATTCATATGCCTCAGCACTTACGTGACAAGGTTACTTTCACAACGCCATGGGGTTGTTTTTCTTATAACAGATTAGTGTTTGGGCTTCGTACAGCTGCTTCAACATTTCAACAGTTAATTGATGAAGTAATTCAACAGGCGAATGTTGAAGGAGTATTTTCTTATCAAGATGATGTGGTGATAGGTGCCAATACTTTTGCAGAAATGAAAGCTAAATTAGCAATGTTATTAGAAGTCTTTGAAAAAAATAATATCACCTTAAATTCAGCAAAATGTCAATTTCACAAATCTAAAATAAATTTTCTGGGTTTTGAAATTTTTGATCATAAAGTTATGCCCATGCAATCCAATATAAAAAAAATATTGGCTTTTCCTACCCCCAAAACAAAGAAGCAAGTTAAATCATTCATAGGACTTTGTTCATTCTACAGGTCTTTGATACCTGCATTTGCTCGTAGAATTGAACCCCTTATTAAATTGACATCCCCTAAAGAAAAATTTAAATGGTCTCAGCTGCAAGATGAAGCATTTCAAGACTTACAGCAGGTCTTCTTTAAAAAACCCATCCTTCATCTCCCTAATTGGGATGAAACCTTTTATGTAAATACAGACGCTTCTGTCACAGCTATTTCTGCTGTCTTAATGCAAAAGAAAAATGGTATTCTACTCCCTGTGTCATTTTTTTCAAAGCTTCTGTCTCCATCTGAAAAAAAATACCCACCCATTAAATTAGAACTATATGCTATTTTTAAAGGTATTACAAGTTTTAAATATCAGCTTTTCAACAGACATTTCATAGTTTTATCGGATGCTAAGCCATTAAACCATTATAAAAGTTCTTCGTCTCCAGCTGATATAATAACTCGATGGCTTATGGAGCTATCAGAGTATTCTTTTTCATTTGAACACATTCCTGGTTCTGATAACATCTTAGCTGATTATATCAGCAGAATACCTGTTCCTTCTCCATCTGAGGACATAAGCACAAACCCTAAGCTCCTTAAGACAGATGAAATCATTCCAGTTGAGAATTCCGAGTTAGATTTAAGAAATAACTTACCACATAATTTACAAGAATGTAATCATTTTGACACCAACCATAATATAAACATTGACAACCATATATCTGATGAACTTTTATATAGTGAACAGCGAAAAGATCATACATTAAAAAAAATCATCAATAAAATCGAAAACAATAGTAACAACGAACAAAACAGTCCCTACTACTTAAATCCAGAGACAAACATCCTGTGTTATGACAAATTTTTTTCATCCGAACTTAATAACTTACATAGAGCAGTGTTACCACCATCATTACTTTCAAGAGCGCTTGCCCTTGCTCATGTAACACATGCTGGATTCAACAAAACCTTAGAAAATGTTAAGAAAAGATTCACATGGAGAACTATGGCTGCAGATGTTTCGAACTACATTAATTCATGTCAGACCTGTTTGATCCATAAGAATTTACATAAACCACAAGCTCCTCTTTTGCCAACTCCTTTGCCAACGGCGTGTAATCAAAAGGTCTCTATGGATCTAGTAGGTCCCTTTAAAAATCATTCTTATATTTTAACAATTGTTGACCATTTTTCTAGACATTTAGAATTGTATAATCTTCACAATATTTCTGCCTCTCCTGTCACAAAGGCCCTTTTGCATTACTGTGCTACTCATGGTAAACCTGATATAGTACAAACTGATCAAGGAAGTCAATTTGACTCAAATATTTTTTCTACTTTTAATGACAAATTGCACATGAAATTAACATTTGTTACAGTAGCCCATCCACAGGCAAATGGTTTGTCTGAATCCTTAAACAGGCAGTTGAAAACAGCCATTAATACCATGCTTTCTGAGGGTTACGATTTTTTTACTGCCATGAAAACCCATCAAAATCTGTACAATTCAACAGTTCATCCTGCCACAAAGTTTACACCAAACAAAGTGCACTTTGGCAGAGATATGACAGATTTATATGAAAATTACAAGACACAAGGTAATTGGAATTTGGATCCCAACACAGGAGACATACATAAAATGTTCAAAACATTGGACAAAATATACCATCATACATATGTCAACAACGAACAATTTAAAAGAAACACTCTTGAAAGATGTAATGTAAAAAGAAAGTTTATGAATTTAGAATGCAATGACAAAGTATTCATTACATTTCCTAATGTTTTCAAAAAAAGAAAACAGGGTCCATACTGGGTAAAAAAAATTATTTCTCCATCAGTTGTACAATTACAAATTTGTAATAATGACAATGCTTTTCCAATATTGGTACACACTGATAGAATTCTTAAGGTCATTCCCAGAAAAACCCATTTGCAAGAACAGAGAATTCAGAATGACATACCTCAGAACTCCTCGACCTCATCACCTACTGCTAATCAATTGCAGAATTCACCTGTGTCTGGTCATAAAAGCAATATTTCTTCATTGACGCATAATGGTTCAGACAATTTTCCTGTTATTTTCTCACCTAAGAATGCATTATCTAGACATGATAAAAGAATAACTCTGATGGAAGATTGCGACTCATTCAGTTCCTCATCTATGGACAATATTAATTTGTCACCTGCACAACCTATTGCATCACCCATATCACACACATCCACCATGGATCAATTGTCACCAGGTAGCCACTTCAATAATAGCAATCTATCAGAAACTAGCACACCCCATTCTTCTCCAGTTAATTTAATTCCTGTTTCTCCAAGTCCTGTGACTGTTTCTCCAAGAAGATTGCGCACCAGAGTCTTTAAGAATAGAAACAGTGACTTTTTTTACTATTAACCATTATTAATTAACTTTTACAATTTTGCAGACATCACTGAAGTAGCGTTGTTTCTGTGCACAAGGAACAACATTTTCTGCTGTTAGCCTGATGGATCAGATGTGTTGATCTTGACAGTGTTGTCAACAGGAACTACTGCAGATGTATGCTCTGAAGAAAGTCATCCCTGTCTGGAAGTTACCTATGTGGGAGCCTATCCTAGATGTGTTATTCTGGACATCCGTTTTCTACAATAAAATGATAAGTTCATCTTTGTTTTCTCTTAAATAAATTTATCTTTATTCCTCAATATTATTATAATACTTAAGATCTTACAAATATAATGTAAAAAAAATTATAATTTACAATATTGATTTTAAGCTTTGATATGTATTATGTGATAAAATATAAACTATAGGTGATACTAGCTTTGAAAAGTCAATACTGGTATTCTGTATGTTGAATAAGTTATATATGCAAGTAAATAATCATTGTTTATGTAGCAATGATGTATTACTTCTGAGTTGTATATGTTAAAAAAGGTATTTTTGTATGTATAAAATTACTCGTTTAAACACCCTTTAATAGTTGGATTACATGAGAATAGTTACCAGCTACATTCTTAAAAAATATTTTAAGATTTAAATGTTGACATTTTTTCCCTTCATGTTTTACTAGGAATAATACTGGACATGTCATTGTACAGTTATCATTAATGGTAAATGCAGCTCATAAAGAAATTAATGGTTACAATTTAGTGAATGCAAATACTAATTTAAAAGAAAGATGTATTGGGCAAAATGTGTTGTAACAAGTTAATGTAACCTTTTGGTAAATGCTTCACTGATGCATGTATCATGTAATCATAATATAAAGTTGATCATTTATATTGACAGTTGCAAATAGTTTCTAAATAGGTATTAAATATTTCATTCAATTAATTGGTATTACCCACTTTAAAAAATATAGTTACTATAAGTTAATTATGCTTCCTTTCATTATGTACTTAGACTCTGGCCAATTCTAAGACACATAATATAACATCTATTTTGAAAGGATTTCAGTAATTTTACATACTTGCAACTATATATATATATTTTTTTATTTTTCTCAAAAAACTATTTGTGATCTTAAGATAAGCAATTGATAGATTGTGCTTGGAAGTGTTTTCCTTCCCATGTCCTTAAGGGGTAGTACAATAAATCTGCATTTGTTTATTTTACATAGTTTAATGTTGTAGTGTTGCTAGATAGTTCTTAATACTTGATATCAACTGAGAATTTTGTTTTATGTTACATTAAAATCTAGAAATATTTTAAAAGCTATAGTTAACTAAACTATACTTCAGTTTTCTTTTTGCATCAATGTGAGAAAGTAATCTAATTTTTTTTTTTTTTTTTTTCCTCCTTCAACACTTTAAGTAATTGATTTCTTGTTTACATAAAAAGGTGTATTTATGTTAAGGATAAACTGACTAATGTATGTCTTAAGGAAAATTGGTTCTTTTGACACTTTTGGATACAGATATGTTATGGTGTTTAAATATAAATAAACTGCAGTGCATCAACACTTCAAAAGGTTGTTTTGCAAGAGTGCACAAATATTCCTCTGTAGTTTAGTGGAATATGGTGTTCAATGCAGAAAGATTTGATCACTAACATTTTTTTTTTTTTTCCTTATAGGTACATTGTTGTATTACTGCAAAATATGTGCCATGTTTACTAATTTGTTTTTTTTTACTTTTATCTCTCTTCTCTTAGATGCCCATTCCTGTAAAGCTCATTCCTAGGGCATGACCTGTCGTTTAATCCTGCTCATTGTTAAGCAGAAGTCTGTTTTTGAGAAGAGCGACAATTTGTTTTGTACATATTTATTTTTTTTTTTTATATAACATTGTAAATCCTGATTTCGCGTGCATATGTACTTATGGATTTCTCATCATTAATGTTTGTTTAGGTAAAACCCCTGAATTTTTTTTGGTTTAAAAAAAAAAAAAAGTTTTTCCATTGGATAGAGGTGATTGCACCCTATCCGCTTCAAAACTTTTTTTTAATTGGAGGTATGGGAATATGTTATAAAGCTATATTCGCCATGGCGAATCTCTCTTTACTGCCAATTCTCTTAAATCAACATTTATCTCTGTTCTGATAAGTACATCTAAATCTAAAAGGTTCGCACTTTGTGAACTCTGTTTAAGTTTGCCTCTGCTACCTCCTTGGTTTTTAGTTAAAGGAAAATTAGTTTACTGTTCAGCTGCTGTTTGCTCAACTTGATATGTGAGGTCAGCGTCTTGGTAAAATTTATCACTTCATCCAACCAATCTTCAGTGTTTGACTTTCGCCAATGTTAGGGTTGCAAGAAGTCTGTTTCATCAGTTGGCGATTTGCATAGGTTATTGACTATGCATTCACTTTCTCGCCGTGGCGTAAGTTACTGTGCTTGGCGTCCTTGGTTTCTTTCTGGCAACCTTGGGTCTTGTGGCGGGAGTCAGAAAAAGTTTTTGGACAAGACACACACGTTTGTTTGGTACTAGAAGGTGTACCGTTTTCTTTGATTTTTGTGGGCCTCACCTCGTGGACGCCGGGAAAGATGAGGACGAGCATGGCAGCATCATTGGACAGATAAGTTGATGTTTATCAGTTTCTACTTCCATCCTTTTTATTTATTTTCCTTTTTTAACTTTTTTTCCCAATGATGAGAAACCCATTATTTTTATTTGTAAGTTCAGGATTCGTGTAAAACTTGTATATTAAGATTCAATACATGTTCTTTTTATACTACAATATCGTTGTTTTCCTTTTTCTTTTCACTACATCAGTATTATGTGATTTTTAAACATATCTTGTTTTTCTTTTAATCTTTTTTTTCCAGAACACGTGTTGTTGTTTTTTATTTTAGTAATCAGGTGTTTTTGTTCTAAATTTCAGTCTAATTTTTGAGTTCTCCATTCATAATTAATTTTCAAATATTTTTCCTTTCATGCAATGCCTTTTCGGTTTGATTTTTATAATCATTTAGGCATGCCTATCACTTTATATCAATACGTATGCGTCTATGTTAGATATAGAGATAAAAACGGACAGTGGCCATTTTCCTGCAATTGACGAGAAAAAACTCTACAATAATGCCTTTGTAATTCTTCTGTACCTAGTTTTGCTTGCGACAAAATTCACTTCAATAAAAAGGCCTTTTTCAACGTTTTAATCCTCTTTGAAAAAAACTCAACTTGAGAGTGCTTCTACGTTTCTCTTTTAAAAGCACTACAATACACAGAAGTACTATATTTTAGATGTCTGAGAAGTTTTACTCTTGAAAAAAGATTCAATATATTTTTGAAGATTTTTTTTCTTTTTAAATATTACTAATCTGATACGAATAGATTTCAAAGTAGTTTAATCTTCTTCGGTTTTTTTTTTTTACATAATCATACAGTTTAAAAACTTTGAATTTTTAACCTCATTATTTCATAATAATAATTTCACTTTTTTTAACCTCAATTACAAATTATTTTTCAACATACTACGAAAAATGCAGCTTCACTTACACTCAAAATTTCAAACTTTTTTCAAAGTTTTATTAAGAATTAGGCTGTTTACTTATACAAGAGTCAATACTGTATTTAAGAAGTAAATTATTAAAAATTAATCTAAATAAAAATTGCTTTATTCTGGAAGTAATGTTGCAATACAATATTTTAAAAGTAAATTGGTACTGAAAGTGAATATATTTAAATCCTATGCGGATAGAAAAATGAAATTCAAATCCAGAAATGAATGTGGTAAAGAAGTCATTATTGTTATGTAATAGATAAAAGACTAACCGAGTTTTTTTATTAATGCCGATATAATGCGTTCCATATAGGTAGAAAGTCAATATGTGAGTAAAAAGTATTGAATAAGACTATCATACGAAAATATATCCAAAATAAAAATATGAAATATACCATAGAAAAATACGTAAAAAAATATTTTTACAGGTTTTGAAACCATGTAATAAGAAACAATGGATGATCTATACAATGATACTTCAAACAGAGAGTAAAGACCATTCAAACAGAGAAGATGTTTAATTACAACAGTTACAGTTAAAATAAAAAGCACACAATTAACTTATTTTAAATTTAATTATTAATAAATTGATAACAATTATCGATAACTACTGAAGTCCTTGGTATTTAACACAAATAAAAATGCACAACTAAATCTATTTTCCGCAGAAACATAGAAATGTATACATTAATGTATGAAATAAAATTAGACTTTAATTGATCCTTAAAGTATGATTTCGAAATAAAAATATATATATATATTCGGATTATATAAAAAATGTCAAGTTTTGAAAATTTTTATTTTATGTTAGTTTTCTCCTTTTTTAAATTAAGAAAAACACTAATGCACTAGAATGCATATTAAAATTAATTTATGAAATAAAATTAGATTTTTCACACAATGTGTTAACAGAATATAAGCAAAATAATTCACCAAATAAAATAAAATTTTCAGGCTATGGGTGATGTTGTTGAACCTTTTCATTCGATTTTTCCTCCATTATATTTTTCTGAAGTTAAATTTACCTACATGTTACCAGTACAGAAAAATCCATTATAGAAAAAGATTTTTTACTTAACTTCAAAGCCTTCTGTAATATTGGCTTTAAATGGGTTGACCAATTCATAAAACACGAACTGAAGTGCGCTTTTTTGGCGAAGTAATGTCCAGTCATAACACTGAGGGTCAAGAGTCCGTCAGTCCACATGTCAAAATATTTGCCCTGAATTTCTCGTCAGCATCATACACGAAGCATTCCGGAGACTGGTATACAATTGGTGATATCAATCTGTAAACGAAAGCATTTGAATATGATAATGGGGCCGTCCATAAATGATGCCACACATTTTTCAATATTTTTTACCCCTCCTGCTCCCCCTTTTTTCACAAGGTGTCACATTTCATCATACCTCCTCCCTTCACTCTTGTCACATATCACGCTACATTACGTAAACATATACTTACAGTTCAGCGAAAAAACCTACAACATCCATCATATTTAAAATTTTATTTTTAAATTTTAACTATGTGTTTTCATGACATTTGTGAGCATAATAATAAAAATAGTTCGTGTACTTATTTTGTAGGATATAAGATAAAAGTTTACAACAAAAAACATATTTAAAATACAATAATAATAAAATGTTAATATGAAAATAAATGAAAACAGTAGCATTTTTGAAATTAAAATGGAATTTATTATATTTAATTTTAAATCTTGTCTTTACTTTATCAATACAAATTTCATAATTTAATCTGCTGACTTTTAATACTTTTATTTTAATTAAAATGTGTGATGTCACAGTATGTGCTACTCCCTCCCACACTCTTGTCACCCCCTCCCCTCTCCATCTAAGTGTGATATTATTTATAGACGGCCCCGATAATAGATATTCATTTGTTGAAAATAAAATATTGAAAACTTAATACCAAATAATAGGATATAATGTTCTGAGTCGTTTATTAAGGCATTTTCCACACGTAAATAAATAATTAAATACCCTATTTGTTCATATATAAGGCGAGTTTATTAGTCGAAAGTATTAGTAGGCGAAAATTAGTCGCTACGATATTTTATTCTTTTATGTTGATTAGGTTTTAGTTTTTATAGGACAATATTTTATTCTTTTATGTTGATTAGGTTTTACCTTTCCCATTTTAAAATATTTCGAACTCCGTAATGCCAAATATTGCATTCAATTCCCAGAGACATCTTTCGATATATGATTTTTCTATAATTTTTTTTATCATATTTCAGTAACAGAAACTTTTCTTTTAATTCTAACTATTTCTCGCAGCGTTTACCATTCAAAGAGTTTTAGCAATATCAAAAGATTTACCTCGTGATGACAGCGATGCTGTCTCAGATGAAATATTTTCTGACGTGAAAGTGTTATCACCTTCAGCAAAAATTCCATGTGATCATGAGTTAGGATAAGATGAAGCCGAAGTTAAGAAAGTTTGGACTAAAAGATATAACATTACACAAAATATTAGTCGGATGAGGCAATTTGAAAACTTCATTCAGTCTAATATATGTCAATTCTTCAAAATTCGCTGCCACAATGCTAAAATTAAATGGCAACCTATGTCCATCTTGAGGGTTTTAAAGTTATATAAAATTCCGTGCATTAGTTCTGGAAATAGGACTTTTGATGTTATCGAGAAAAATGAATCAAAAAGATCCACCTAGTGAGCAATCTAAGCAAAAACAAATGAGAGCATTAATATTTATCAAGCTATACCTGAAACTGAAGTTTGATGAAAAAATTTGTGAATTAGTTCTTGAGATAGAGCTACTGCAGGAATCGTGAAAAAAATCAGCATAGATGTCGACCGATTGAAACTAAAATATAAACAGACCTGGTTCATATCGCAGATTTAATGAATTTGAAGTTTGATGATAATCCGTGCATTAATTCCTGGGATAGACTATTGCACAAGTCGTTCAAAATGCAGCATAGTGGTGCCACGTGTTGAGCGATATACATGAAAATGCAAATGACAGCAATTCATGTAAATGACTAACTGAATCTAAATTTCGATAGAATTTCGTGCATTAGTTACTGAGATAGAGCTGTTGCGTAAATTGTAAAAAATTCAGCATAGCAATGCCAAATTTTAAGCGATTTATACCAAAAACTTATCAGCATCAATCAATATTAATGACTATGTGAATATAAATTTTCAAATTCAAATTCCGTGCATTGGTTTTGAGACAAAGTTATTGGAAAAATCATGAAAAATCCAGCACAGCTTCGCCACTGTTGTACGATTTTCACCAAAATGTCAACAACATCAATTCATGTCAAAAACTATCTAAAACTGATTATTAATTATATCTGTGCATTAGCCATTGATTTGCAGCTGTTACGTTAATCGTAAAAAAGGCAGCATAGCAGCGCCACCTGTTGAGCGTTTTGCACCAAAAACTAATCAGCATGAATTTATATCAGGAAATAACTGAATATAAATTTTCATTAAATTTCTTGGATAAATTCTTGAGATTGAGCACCCACAAAACTTATATCACATACATACAATCTGAGTCACAGACTCAAAGACATACATTTTGTAAAAGCATTTTTTTAATCGCTATTCCATTAAACCTGTAAATCTGTTGAAAACCATAATTCGGAATTTTTTATCAATGAATACCTTCATCTTATAAAGAAAGATAGTAGAAAGTAGCAAGTGTCAAACAAATGAAATTTTCACTAAAAAAGACATGGCCCCACCAGTGGCCGAGAGGTTCTGACTTCCAAACTGGTAGACAGCAGGTGCTGGGTGCGAACCCATTCGCGGCCGTCGACCTAATCGTTCGGATTTTTCCGTGATTTTCTTTGAATTTCGGATTTCCTTGCGTAAGAAGTAAGGTCTTTAAGGTTCCCTTAGAAAAATAAGGTCATGAAAGATAAGGTCATAAGGTTCCCTTAGAAAAATAAGATCATGAAAGATAAGTTCATAAGGTTCCCTTAGAAAGGGCGACGAACCTTCTTGGAGGTCACTTCTTGTAAAGAAAGATAGTAGAAAGTAGCATGTGTAAAAAAAAATGAATTTTTTTTTCCGCTGAAAAAGAAAAGTGTGTTGATATTTATTTGGATATTTCGTTGCACCTACGGATACCTTAAACAGAAATCTCGATTAAGGTATTCTGAAAAAGTTGGTGTTGGTTTATCATTGAGTTTGCCCTACAATCAAAGTAAAACAGAGAGGACTTGGATTAAGAAAACACAATGATATACCTACATGGAAACGATTAGCGGTGTTAATTTTTGACTTATGCCCCACTGTACTTCCGGCAGACATGGATGATTAGATTCCCCTATTTAAACTCTTCTATAAAATAAAGGCATTTTTCATCTGTTTGTTAATTTAGAGTTTCGTACTGTAGGCTCTTGGAATATGATCTATTGATACGGATGTTTCTTTGCCTCACAAACGTTCTTTTTATCTCACAAGCATTTCGAATTTTTTTATTGAATTTGGTTTTGATGAAAGCGCATGTTATTTTTTTTAAACGTCATTCATCATCGAAACAGCACAACCTAATGAAGCCCATAAAAAAGTTTCATGTATCATCTGCATCACAACTTATAAGTTGAGGTAAAGATAAGATGTGTCTGAATAAATAAATAACTTCGACGTTTATGGAGAGGAAAATAAACACAAACAAGTTAGAAATTGCACGTGAGCGTAGCAAATGAGGTGCGTTCGTACGATAACGAAGTTTTAAAAATATTCAGATCTTGCTGATATAGTAAAGCATACTCCGGATACAGTATAGTAGTCGAAATCTTTACGTTTCTGTAAATATGCAGGAAGTTATTTTTATTACACCTCAGCAACGTATATCTTATTCATAAAATGTGAAATAGTTGAATATAATTAAAACACGTACCAAACCGTGTTTTCCCGTATAGCATTATACAGTGGAATACTTTTGTGTGGCCCTGTAATTTAATAATAAAAATTCTTTGCATCACAGATTGTACAGAATGCATATTTTAGTATATATTTCATAGATTCATGCCAATTCCATTATGTTCGAATGAGTGTAACATCATTAAAATGCATTTGAAACTTTTTCCCCATTGACCGTAATGTAACGGAATCCTTTTGATTGTCCCTGTAATTGATCTATGCATCCGATTTTCATAATATTTGAAATGACTCGACCAAATTATGTAATAAATATACGTTTTAAATTTCAAACGATTAAAATGCATTTGAAACTTTTTCCCCATTGACCATAATGTGACGGAATCATTTTGATTGTCCCTGTAATTGATCTATCCATCCGATTTTCATAAAATTTGAAATGACTCGACAAAATTACGCAATAATTATATGTTTTAAATTTCAAACGATTAAAATGCATTTAAAACTTTTTTCCCTATTGACCGTAATGTAACGGAATCCTTTTGAATGTCCCTGTAATTGATCTATCCATCCGATTTTCATAAAATTTGAGACTCGAGAAAACTATGTTATAATTATGTATTTTAAATATCAAACGATTCCGTTGGGTAGTTTTTGCGTTGTTATATGAGGACAGACGGACAGACAGACGGACGGACTGAGCGACAACAATAGGTGCTACGTATTTACATAATTACGAACGCACCTAAAAATGAAACTAGAAAGAAAAGTTTTAGGTTACGAAAAAGAGACAATGACTAAAAAGTATCATGGAAAGATATGATAAAAAGTTAATTAAATCCAATTGATTATTAAATCATCAGATTTTAAAATATTCACCTTTTATATAAACATTTTAAAAACAATTTTAATTTTTTTTAATTTTTCTTAAGAAAGGTGTTATAGTAAAAATAAAATACATTGACATGTTTCGGAACCGTCAAATAAGTTCCATAGTCATAATATAAATAAAACAAAATTTCAAAATATTTCTCGGACAATAAAATGACACGCGACAATGAGATATAAATAACCAAAAGCACGCGCTCTATAGCAAAAAATTAAATTACAATATAGACCATGATCTAAAATTTAACTAAAAATAAAAATTTCAAACTATTTCACGATCAGTAAAAATGGCACGCGACAAAGAGATAAAAAACACCAAAAAACACGCGCGCTATTGTAAAAAATTAAATTGAAATAAAAATAGACCATGATCAAAGAAAATTCCAACTTGGTTCATCCCATTCAAGCCCTCACGAGGAATTTATTCATTAATTCTAACCATAACTTAGGAATAATAAAAGAAACGGTATCGTTGCAAACCAGATTATTACGCGTATAAATTTCAATGGACTCTCTTATAATAGATTTACGATTACAATTAGATATGAAACATAATTTACTTTGATTAAACAATATTTTTATCTCCTCAACATATTTAAATGAACATATTTAAATGAGGAGATAAAAATATTATTCGCTTATGACTAAGACTTTTGATTACGTTGTTCTATTTCTCTTTTCTTTCTATTTTTATCAGGATTGAAAATTTGCTTAGTTGAAGGTCAACTAAATGGATATTTTCTAAAGTTTTTTTTTCTTTTTTTCTTTTTTTTTTAAAAAATCTGTGTTGGAAATTGTTCACTTGTATATAAATCGCTCGATTTCTGGACTTTGAGACCCGCTATTTAAAATGAAAGGATGTGACCAACGTATAATTTTATTTTGTTGCGGCAAATTAATTTGCTCAGTAAATAATAAAGAAAAAAAATAAGAAAAGAAAAAGAAATACAAGTTACCGATTCTGGGATTTTGTTTTCTTTAATACTTGGAACAATTTCGGGAAAGCAAAATTCAATTTTGTTTTTGTTTTTGTTTTTGTTTTCGTTTTTTTCTTTAGCTTTAATTTTTGATTTTTATCTTCAATAATTTTATTTATCGTTTCAAATTAATTCATTTTAAATCATGTTATATACATCCATGTATTATATTTTCGTACTCATTAAAATGTCCCCCCCCTCCCCAAAAAAGTGCAGATTTTAGATAAAGAATAAAATGACGGAGATTTTGAAAAATAATTAGTCTTCAAAAAGTAAAAATTTTGAGAGTTAGTGATTATAATATAATAATTTAACTCTGACTATTTTGATAAATAAACTCATACAATAACATGCACATTTCAGATTAATTGTTTTGCTCCAAAATAGTAAGAATTGAATACATTTGTTTGATATATTTAAGTACCTATATATATATATATATATGTATATACATACATACATATATATATATATATATATATATATATATATATATATATATATATATATATATATATATATATACATACATATACATATATATATATATATATTAATTTTTTCAACAGATTCTTTGATGAATGCATTTTAAGTTATTCAAGTTTACTCATTATTATCAAATACCCTTTATTTGGTATTTCTTTTATTATGCATTACTGTGTGTTGTTCTTTTATTTTCAGAAATATTTTAACATTTAATAACTTTATTGAAATGTTTATTATAAAGTAGAATTCTATTTTACTTATTACTATTGAATACTTTTTATTTAAAACATATTTTATGATTAATAATATATTTAAGTGTTATTTTTGAATTTTCAAAAATGAAAATTAATTTAAGCATTTTAAAACTATTTTTCAAGTATGTCTGCATAATTAATATTAAAAAAACAGCATGCACAAGTTGATTTGAAAGTTTTATTTGATTATTTTTATTTGTGAATAAACCAGTTTTTTTAAAACCCTTATTTTGTTTAAGAATGTATTAAAAATAATTTAGAAACAAGCCTATTATTTTTTTAACAAAATTATTCTTTACTTGAGTAAAGTGTTTCATGTGTTGCTATAGTAGAGGCACATAAGTGTTTTGTAATCATATTATAATATTTTTTAACCTGAAAACGTGGTTAAAATATAGATTTCATATATTTAAAAAGTCATTTTTCTACTAAAATATCGGAGAAAATACTCCAATTATTTGCGTCATATTATAATATAACAACTTATTTCATGCATGTGTATTTCAAAAGGTTACATGGAAAAACGATTTTTTTATAATTTTTTAAAGAACACTTTGCAAGAGTTAGGCTTAACTTCGCAAAATCCTTCGGCCCAGAACGTGAAATCGCGACAATTCTAATCCCACTAACGTTCTGTGCTAGACGAGTTTTAGCGCCTCTCCCTAGACTTCAGAGCCGTTCTGATTGGCTAGCCAGATTCAGGCGAAGTGGCCCGACATCCGGCTATTTTCTACACTTATTCGGATGCTCGTTTTCCGGTATTTCGGTTCTCATGATGCAGAAATTAAATTTGAATAAATTACTTTTCATTTTCGGATGATGAAATTGATATTTTTTACTTAAAAAAATTCCAAAAATACCTGCAGAAAAAATTTCATCATTTTTATATCAAACCTTTTTTTTTTCAAAATTTTTAAAGATTAAAACTGTTTTATAAGTTTTAAATGTTATTTAAATTGAAATTTACTAAAGAAAAAAATCCTAAAACGCATTGTTATTTATAAAACGCTGCATTTGCAGGCGGGATTTCAAATTTTCCATCTAAACCATAAAAAATTGCAAAATCAGGAAAGTATTTTGGGGAAAGGGGGGGGGGGTATTCTCTTAGCAATTTCCTGAATTTGTAACTGAATGTTTCTGTATCTTCATGAAACATATTTCAAATTTCCATATTTAGTGCTATAAATTTTTTTAATGATTATTTTTTATTTATTTATTTTTGTCTTAATTACTTTAATGTAACGTTAGTTGAAATTTTACATTTTAGCACATAACATTGAATTTTTGATGCAAATAAATTAATTTCAGAACACAATTAAATTTGATTTTTTTTTTAATTCAGATAATCATAAAATGTCAGTGAACAGTTTTTTTTCTTTTTTCAGAAAAGTTGGAAACTTTGAATATATGTTATTATAATGTAAAGCGCAAAAATGAAAAAATAAATAATAATCATAATTTATTGTGGGTGTAACAATAGTTTGTAGTTAATGTATTCCTTAAAAAAGCAAAGAAAAGCTTAACCGTTTAGTGGTGATCCATAAATGATGTCACGCACTTTTTCCATATTTTTGACTCCTCCCCCCCCCCCCCAACGTTTGTCACAAAGTGTCATACATCACTTTACCCCCTCCCCCCTCTTGTCACATGCTATATTACGTAAACATATACTTGCAGATCAGAAACAAAGCACTGCGATTTAGATCACATTTCAAATTTTATTTTAAAACTTTAATTATGTGTTTTAATAACATTTGTGAGCTGAACAATAAAAATAATTTCTAATTTGTATGAAATAAGATTTACAAAATAATAATAATAGTTAATATAGAAATAGTAATTGATGATTATAGATAATATTAATTGATAATTATCTATAATCATCTATTACTATTAATATTGAAGATATTAATAGTAATACAATATTAATATGAAAGAGCAGTTGAAAACAGTAGTATTTTGGAATTTAAAATAGAATTTGGCTTTAAATTTGATCTTTATGAACACAAAATATTTCAATTTTAAAATAACCTCATACTTCATATTTTAATCTACAAAATTTTAATGCTTTCATTTTAACCAAAATGTGTGATGTCACATCTCTTTTTACCTCCTTCCACACCATTGTCACAAATTGTCGCAATTTCATGAACTCCCCCCCCCCCTCTCATCAAGCGTGACATAATTTATGGACGGCCGCTTAGTAATAATTTAGCATACAATTTTTATGGATTTTTAAAGTCATAATTCTCATTCCCAATTCAGAAAGATAGTTGTATTGGGAACTAAAACGGCCTATAGAGGCGCTGATCGCAGCCTTCGATACAGGATAACTGTCCCTTTAATTTCCCTTTAACTAATGTTAAAGTCCTATTAAAACAACTCTTTATTATAAATGTATTTAAAATTTTTAGATATTCAAACTCTTATAATATTTACTTCGTCATATAAGACAAAACAGAAATGTCACAGGAAATCTGAAATTGTGCAAAAGAATAATTATTCTGAGCAAATTTAAAATGCATGTAATGCAATGAGCTTATCCTGAATGGAGAAGTTACATCTTTTCTCCACCAGATGGCGTATATGAGTGCTTGAATCGCCAATTATTATTATTTTATATAATAATAAAAAAAAACTTTGAAATACCTGTAAACTGATATTTTTGTAATTTATTAGTGCTTTTCTTTATATTGTTTTTTATGCATTGTGACAAAAAGAGTATTTTGTTTTGTTTTATCAATGTTTATTGTCTCCGCAGAGAATTAAATTCCTTTTAACCCCTCCCCCCCCATTCAATTTCGTTTTGGTAATGTGAAATAACAGCTTTTTTTAGACTTTAAATCGTAAATCATTTTATCCAGAACCGTAAATACGTAGTTTTAAAAGCTTAAAAATAAAATCCAGGTAAAATTTAAAAAAAAAAGTTTTTTTATGCCTGTATGTGTGGGTAGAGGGGGGTGTAAATTATTTTTTTAATTATGAAGCGTGTGAAATCTCAAATGTATAATTGTTTGGAAAGTATAAAAGAATATATATAATCAATAATAATTATGAACTTTATTTAAATAAAAAATAATTCGATAACTATCATAAACATTTATTATTATTTATTTAAAATAAACTATAATATAATATGGATAAAAAGTATGCAAAGTTTATAATTAATAACAATTATAATTATTATCATAATTAATAATAATTAATATTATAATTATAATCATAATAATGATTATTAAGAATATAAAAATAGTGACACATATTTCGTCCACTGCATAGTCTGCATTCAAAAATACTGTATCAAATTCACGCAAATAAATTTGTATTAGAAGAATTTATTTAATACATAAAAAGAAATATTCAGTATATTTAGTTACACAAAATATGGCATTTAAAAAAAGTAATTAAAAACAATTGAAGGTTACTATTACAAAAAAAAAGCAATACGAAACTTTCGCACTACTATCTGAGTATTATGATTATTATTATCACTTAATTGCAATTATTTTTAATCAAACAACTTGTTTCATTGGATATGGATAGAGCTCAAACATAAGTCTTAAAAATGTATGAAATTCATTAAAACTTCAGTGACTAAAACGAATTTTTAAAATAAATACTTTCTGCTACTAAAATCCCAACTAGGAATGTACAAAAATTGAGAACAATGATACACTATTTAACTAATTCACTCATCTCAAAACAGCCGCTGCTAAGACATTAAAAACCAGTATGGTCTTGATATCTGAATCAAGTGAGCCAATCAGAACGGCTCGAACGTCTAGGGGGAGGCGCTAAAACTCGTCTAGAACAGAACGGAACGTTAGTAAGATTAGAATTGTCGCCATCCGAAAGAATTCGCAATGGTTCCACCATGACAGAATGGATCAAGGTTTCGTAAATGTGGAGCAAAGTTACGCTGATTTGATTGTACATAATTCCTTTTTCAATAACGAATGTGGCATAGTAAACCTCAATATCTTACATCAATTACATGGCAGTCTGTGTAACTCGAAAGAGTTACGTCATAGTCAGATGGACATGAGCTATACCGAAGACATAATTTTTTTTTCAACACGATGGAAAATTTTAGGGATAGAATTGGCTGCGGTAAGCAAATATTTAATTCTATTTTTCCGATATTAATTGACATTTAAAACTCACACCAGCCTGTTATTCCCTAACGAATAAACTATCAGAACAGGCGATTTTGAAATGAAGGAACTTAAGCGATTACAACAGGTATCAGTAATGACATGACAATTAAATTGGAATACTTTTTTTTAATATGATCCTGATAGGAAAAGCAAGATTTTAAAATAATTTTCCCATCCTTAACTTATATTTAAAATGTCATCAGACTATTCCTACCTTTCAAAATAACAACCAGTGTATCAAAGACATTAACACGCATTTTTTTTTTCAAATTTATGGGTAAGCCAGGGAACCATTCCCTTTACAAAACTAATATTTTCAGCTTAAATATTGATAAGAAAACCAATCATCAAACAGCTTTATTCAAACCATCAAAAAACGTTATTGTAAAAATTAGGTTTAACAAAAGTTTTTTAAAAAATAAATACCATCAATCATTATAAAATTTTACAGGCTTATAAATGCAAAATAATAGAGATTTTGTAATATTTTCAGATAATAAGGTACCCTGGGGTAATAACGCCACGTTAAGGTTCTACCAATTTTCACGGCTCAGTTTTAGTTTGTATTTTTCAAACAAATATATGATTTGATACAGCAACTCACTGACTATCGATATAAAAAAAAATAATTTAACAGATATGTATTCATAAAATGTAATGGCGTGATTTCTTGACCAATGTTATTTGGCGTTATTACCCACCTACATGGTAATAACGCCATGCAAACAAAACTATGAAATAAGATAGAATAATGGCATGTAAATTGCCCAATTCTAAAAATACAAACTCTACAAACTTAGAAATTGACAAATTGCATTCTAAGCTATTGAAAATGTTCATTTTTTTGTGAAAGTGTAAGAAAAATAAAGGTGTGGTGTGTGTGTGGGGGGGGGGGGGGAGGATGAGGCAAAAGAATATCAGACCGTGAGCTTCTTTTTGCTTAAAAAGGACCGCTTAAATAGAATTATTAGAAACATTGCACAGTTTTAACAGTGTTTATTTGAATCAGTATTTAGGATGTAGCTGGGCCGCTGTAGGGAATCAACCGGGGTATTAATGCCAAGGATTGGTGTTATTACCCCGATATAGTTATTGCGCTGTACATTTTAAATTACAAATTATCTCTAGAAGATATCCAAAATCTTCAACAACAGTTTGAAAGTCCATGAAATGTACTACAAATTTATGTAATTAACAAAGTATTTCTGGATAAAAAAAAATAGTCTTCACATCACAAAACGTATCTCGCAAATTTTAGATCAAGCGTTAATTTTAGTTGTTTGTAAAAACAATAAGACCTAAAAATGAAACAAATTAACTTGAAGCTGTTTTTTGCGATTTATATGACTCAAAACCCTTCTGCGCAAAGCACATGGGTGTCATTTACCAGATTATTTCATAATTATGCAAAATATTAGCACTTAGCGTTATTACCCCGCCTGGCGTTATTACACCAGACCACCTTATAAAGCATTATAAAAATAAAATGGTGTGTTGGCAGGGCTCATGGTTATAGCTCCTAGTCTGCTAATTTAATGGTTTAAATAGTCAAATTTTCGGGTACTACTCTGTTATCCCGTCGACCGATTTCGCCAAATTACACAAATCGCCAAACTAAGAGCCAAATTATACATATTAACGTAATTTTTTTAATTAATTAAAAAACAAATAATTAGTAGAATACTAATAAAAATACAAATAAAAAGTCGAAATAAAAATCCCTTAATGACGTTTTAAACACGAGTATCGCATTTAATGCCATTGAACTGACATTCACGATCATCCATTATTGGCATTTAATCTTATAATTTGGCGATGAAATTTTGGTTGACGGGATAACAGAGTAGTACCAATTTTTGTTGTTCACTCTTTTTTTGTGCATTGTAGTAAACGGAAAGAAATACTTCTTTACTTCTGGAATATGCTACGATTAGTTAACAGAAATTAAAAAAATTTAGGAGCAAAATAAACCACAGATAGCTTTTTTAGAATTTATTTCATAAGTTTATATTTCATAAAATATTTCTCGTTAGTATGACATTAACAGATGCTTCTTTAAACAAATCTTTCGAAAAAATCGTTTAACACATATCTCTAACACAAAATGTTTCTCTTCAATATGAATTAAAGCATACTTCTGACTGGGGAACTGCAAGAAGTGTAAGTCACCGATTTTGACGAAAGTGGTATCGTTGGAAAGAAATCATCGAGAGCAGTAAAATACTCAATGGAACTACCCGTCGCAAATCAGCTGTTTTCGAGATATCCGAAAATTTATGTCACGTAACTAGTGCATACTTAATGGGGGACAGCAAAAAATTTTGGTTTCGATTTTAACAAAAGTGCTATCGTTGAAAAGACATCATCATGAGGGAGAAAGAATTCAATTGAACTACCCGTCGGAAATGAGCCGTTTTCGAGATATCCTATAATTTATGTCACATAGCTTGCTAGTTGAGCTTAATGGGGGACCGTAAAAAATTGTTTTATCGATTTTGATGAAAATGCAAATGGAAATGGTGACATTGCAAAGATATCATTGTGAGAAGTAAAAAACTCAATGGAACTACCCATCTGAAATGAATCGTTTTCGAGATATCTGGCAATTTATGTCACTTAATGCAGTTTCCCAGCAGTGTGATTTAACAATGTGACACAAATTGTCGGATACCTCGAAAACGTCTCATTTCAGACGGGTGATTCTATTGGGTTTTTTAATCTTCACGATATCTTTTCAACGACACCCCTTTCGTTAAAATCGAGAAATTTTTTCCGGTCCCCCATTAAGTGTGCACTAGCTACGTCACATAAATTGTCGGATATCTCGTAAACGGCTTATTTGCGACGGAGTGTTCCATTGAATTTTTTACTGCTCATGATGAGATCTTTCCAATGATATCACTTTCGTCGAAATTGGTGACTTACACTTCTTGCAGTTTTTCCTAGTGAGAAAATTTCTAGTTGCATATCACACACACAAAAGTTTTCTCACCACTATGAATTGACAGATGCTTGCTTAAATCATACATTTGAGAGAATTTATTGTTTCATATCTCGCATACAAGATTTTTCACCAGTGTGTTTTAATATATGCCTGTCTAAATCTCCTTTTCGAGAAAATTTCTTGTTGCATATCTCACACACAAAGGGTTTCTAACCACTATGAATTAACCCTTTCAGGGGCGGTGTTTGCAGTCTGCAAACACATAGTATTACTGTTCCAATTTAGAACTGGCACCAGTAAAATTTTAGTACAATTTCGATTTTATAATATGCGCGAAAAACAGCTCCTGATTATTTTCAAATAAATCTGTTCTTAAATTGTGGTGTGAATCAATTATTTGAACATTTTCGGAGCAGAAATACCTTGCCCCTGAAAGGGTTAACAGATGCCTGCTTAAACTGCTCTTTTGAGAGAATTTCTTGTTGCATAGCTCACATACAAACGGTTTCTCATCAGTATGAGTCAACAGATGCCTGCTTAAATGGCCCTTTTGAGAGAATTTCTTGTTGCATAAATCACAAACAAACGGTTTCTCACCACTATGAGCCAACAGATGGCTGCTTAAGCTGCCCTTCTGAGAAAATTTCTTGTTGCATACTTCACATTCAAAAGGTTTCTCACCAGTATGAGTTAACAAATGTCTGCTTAAATCGCTTTTTAGCGAGAATTTCTTCTTGCATACCTCACACTCAAAAGGATTTTCATCAGTATGGATTAACAGGTGTCTGTTTAAAGAATGGCTTTGAGAGAATTTCTTGTTGCAGATATCACACACAAACGGTTTCTCATCACTATGAGTTAACAGATGTCTGCTTAAACTGTTCTTTCGAGACAATTTCTTGTTGCAGATATCACATAGAAAAGGTTTATCAAAACTATGAGTTAACAGATGGCTGCTTAAATGGCCCTTTTGAGAAAATTTCTTGTTGCATACCTCACATTCAAAAGGTTTCTCACCAGTATGTGTTAACAGATGCCTCCTTAAAACACTCTTTTCAGAGAATTTCTTATTGCATATATCACACACAAATAGTTTCTCACCTGTATGTATTAACAGATGGCTGCTTAAATTATGCTTTCGTGAGAATTTCTTATTGCATACCTCACACAAAAAATACTGTTTTGGCAGAAGTTCTTGCATAACTCACAAATAACAGTTTTTATTGGCTGCGAGTTAGAAACTGTTTCTTTCAAAAAGCTTTGATAAAAAAAATTGCTGTATTTGTTTCACACATTGAAGATATTTTGTTTTATGTTATGTGTTAGATTAATGTCTTTATGCATCTGCAATAAAATAAAATGAAGTATCAGTTTTCAGGTAT
This sequence comes from Maratus speculifer, assembly GCA_964019185.1. Taxonomy (NCBI): domain Eukaryota; kingdom Metazoa; phylum Arthropoda; class Arachnida; order Araneae; family Salticidae; genus Maratus; species Maratus speculifer. The sequence continues at coordinate 45,972 of CAXHSM010000746.1, forward strand.
TATTAAATAACAAGCAAAAATACATAAACTTAGCACTAAAACTTAAAAAATAAATAGTAATAAAATTTTGAGTGATGTGATGTGTTATATTAATGGTTTTATTCATATGCAATAATATAAAATGAATTAAATCGGTGTTTGCATTTCATTAAAAATAAATAAACATACCACGAAAATTTATTATCAATGTAGAAAAAAATTGTAATGAAATTCTCACCATCGTATTAAAAACTGTAATAGACTCCGAATTATGTGAAGATGGCGGAATCAAAGGTGTGTGAGATGCCTTCCTTAATAGTGTGAAGATTAAATCATATATATTATAAAGCAGAAGTTCTGAAACTTCTTCTCGAGTGTTTTCAAAAACCACCCGATGGATTTTTTTGCCGATTGTATCATTCGATAGGAAATAATTTTGCGGAGGTTTGTCATTCATATATACAGGGATAAGTATCTTTTATGGTAATAAATTTCTAATTTTACTGATATTTTCCACGAAATGGTTGCCAGTAGTTATTTTTTGGCGAAAACTGTCATTACTAAAAAATTTAAAAAGAATATATCTATTAGAAATATTACAAACATCTTGCAAATAAAAGCCGAAAACGACTACTGATGATAATAGTAATAATAAAGAAAAACCGTTTAATGAGGCATAATATTATCAAAAATATATCTTAAAAATGAAAGAAATATTTTTAATGCTTAAAAAATAACTTAACGTGAAAAATTAAAATTGATCCTGCATTTGGCGATTTATCCCTTCCGTTAGAATAAAAAAATGAACTTTAAAATTTGATTAAATGAATTTTGAATGATAGTTATTTTTCTTTTTATTATTTTCTTTTTCTCTTTTATCAAATTTCAGTATCATGTAACTTAAGCAGAAAAAAAGCAGATCTCTATATGTTTCTTTGCGATTTTTATTTTGCTTTTGTCGCCAAAGAATATGAAGATAAAATGCATGTGTGTGAAAGTAGATTTTTGATAGTCGCCATAATGGTGTTTTCTCAAGTGAAGAAAACTTTTGGAGTATATTTTAATATCTAATTGTAAATTATAAGATATGAATTAATATTTAAATAATTGGGGGGGGGGGGTGCCCGGGCCCCTGGATACTCGCATGTAATGTAAAATGGCGAATTTTGTAGTCTGAACCAAAAGAAAGAAAAAGGTCCATTAAAATAATAAAATTAATTTTCGTTATTCCTCAAAAAAATACATTTTATTGAATATTTTATTAAGACTGGTTCGAAATGGCACATATTTTGGGGTACTTACGTATTAACGCCAACGCAGCTACACATATGGCGGTTTTTGAGTACTACCAATCTACATCTAAAATTTGCGACAAAATTACGATAAAATAAAAGACTTTATTTAAAATTAAAATACTTTCAAAATTCAAAACACTTTATTTAAGAATAAAGTAGTCAAGCGGATTTCAGTTGAAAATGAGATGATATAGAGTTTAACATGATTCTAAACAGTATCTTTTTTGGCAAATCCCAAATATGCATTTTCATAGCACTAAAAAATGACGTCAAAAATCAGCAAACAACAAGGCAACAAGAAATCTAAAAGATAACAGCGAACAAAAAAATTGCTCGTTATGGCACATTAGCGCAACTTCTGCTGCGGTGGCGTTAATACGTAAGTACCTATTTTGGTACTCATTCCTTTTAATCATATAAGAGTTCCACAATTTATGTTATGAAATTTTTAAAATACCCTTTTTTATGAAAACTATAGCATATTTTTAATAAATTAAAATTTGTGAAAAATAAATTATTTACATTCAATTATAAAAGTATTTTGTAGAGTTAAGAATTCAAATACACAACTTATTCTTATTATTTAAAATCATTTAAACAGACTATATTTACGAGTTTGAAAAAACATATATTATGATTTTTTTCTGTAAACTGGCAACAAAAGAACTTTAAACAAATAAAATTAAATGTTATTAATTAATTGTACAAGTAATATTTTTTACGTATTATTTAAATTAAAGAAATAATGTCCAATTTTTATGAAGAGTACTTTACTTCCATTCATGAACCTTGCTTTATTTCTTCAAAATCGATTTTTATACTGTCTGTTTTCATATTTACTCTGCTTTTAGGATGTTATAAATTTCTTTTTCTTGATATTTTTTTTCTGATGTTCAATTTCTTCTTTTTTTTATATTTGTCGGGCCGTAGCTTGAAGTGAACAATAGGGGGGGGGGGGGGCTCAAGAAAATGTAGAGGGGGCTCATAATTTGTTTTTTTTCTTTCTCTGACACAGGAAAATAAATTAGTGCACATTCACATTGTAGATACTATGTTTCTCAATAAACTGCTGTAATAACTTCATTTTATGCTAAGAAAAGACTAGGATATTGAGAAACACCGAAATCACTGGCAATAAATTAATAAATAAGCTTAAAAACTTTGTATAATCAACATAAAAGGGAAAGTAAACAGGACGCGTTTCGAGCTTCAAAAATACAGCTCGTCTTCAGCTGATCCAAACACGTGTCAGTGACACGTGTTTGGATCCTCAAAAAGTTTCATGATTTTAATTTTAGAAATGAGTCTGAAAATGTCTTAGAAGTTTTTGAGCTCTTCAGGATAGAAAAATATTTTTTCGAACACATCCTTAATATATATTTTGGTATGATGCTGATATAAAAGAAAATTATCAAAATGTATCCAAAAAATTATATTCCAAATTACGGCAAATTTCTGTAAAGTGGATTATGGAAGACGTCGTGTCGGAACAATTTAACCCTTGATTTTATAAATACGCCAAACCATGCCAATCAACTTATGTCATTCGTTGGTAGAATCGATTATTTAATTTTACCACCTTAATTAATAGATATGTTATAAACTAAAAATTTACTTTCAAATTTTGTTGATTTTATATTCAACTGTTACAGCTAGACATTTCCCGATGTAAATATATGCATCATTGTGATGGTATTTTTGTTTGACTTGCAGAATAATTTAATATTAGCAATATTTCTGACATAATAAACAGTCCACGCAGCTGTCATTTTTTGGTTACCAGCATATTTTTTTCATTGTTCTTTGTATAGGCTGCAAGAAAAATTGTAACAAAAGTAATATTTTTTGTTAGCTAGGCATATCTAATAAATTACCAAATGTTGTTTACTTATTTGTCATTTTTATTGTTCATTTTGAAACATAAATCTTTCTCTCATTTCATTTAGAATACATCTATCTAAAATAGTTATATTACATACATTTAAAATACACGACTTTCACACATTTCATTAAAAACACAAAACAAAAAGGAAAGATCAGTTCCATGTCCTTTTCTCATTGCACAATTGGTGAATATGTTGAATTTTTTTTCAGAAATAAAATTATTCTTCCATCATGAAAAAAAAAAACTTGAATTCAGTAATATTAAAAAAAATTACAAATAAAAATAAAAATGGAATTGATAAAAAAGAAAAAAAGTCCAATTTTGACTCTGTATCTGAACTGAATGTTTCTTTGTTTACTGCTATAAATTACGTGCAGAGTTTAGAGGGTTGCCGATCGGAGGGAGTCTGCTTCTATTGTACTAAATATTGTGCATCAAATATCAAAAATATTGTATATCAAATGCAGTCAAGAATCAATAATCGGCGTACCCATAATCCGCGATTTTCTATCATTCCCGTTACTTTACAAATGTAAACAGTTAAGAAAATTTACAAATTTGTGGTCCAAGATTGATTTTTTAAAGCAAATAATAAAAAAATTGACAAAAAAAATCATAATAAAACAGACATTTTTTAAATATAACTCTTATATTTTATACAAATTAAAAAAACAAACTGTATTATAGAACATATGTATATGTAATTCTTTTTATTTAAGCACACTCAATTTTTTAATAAAATGATATATTGAGATAGCATATTAAATTAATTATTAGATTTCATATCTATCTTTTCATATTATACAGTTTATAAAATTAGAATGATGTCTAGGAATAATAAAATGACACATAATACATAATCTATAATCTGCAATATTCCATAATCCACACAACCTTTGGCCCCAACTTCTGCATATTATAAAACTATGACTGTACTTCATTGACACCAGTATAGATATAATGGTTACTGTAATTACATGGTTTGAACACATTTCCGGTAATAAAAAATTTACCTGACCTTTCTCAGTAAAAATCCATCTTATATATTGTTGTAAAACTCAACACAATAGACAATATTAAATTATTTATTTTTTTAAAGTATGCAATGAAAGAATTTTTAATTATTTTCATATAATGCTAGAGTTCTGTAGTGTTTATACATTTTATTTTCCAATTTTGGATTGGATTAATAATGAATTCAAATTTTCTTCATTTACAACCACAATCGAGATGCTGATGGAAAGTATCACATCAAAAATTCCCTCACCATTTCAATTATTAAAAAAATGCCCTGATTTTTCACTAAATTTTTTAATTGCCTGACCAGTAGGAATCCTCAATTAGTGATACTGGCATCACTGTTGGTACAGAGTATTTTTATTAAACAGGTAAGATAAGAACATTTGGTACGTTTTAGTTATCCCATCGACCAATTTTGTCAAATTATACAAATCACTAAGTCATACATATCGATATATAATTTTATTTAAAATAAAAAAAACTTAGTAGAATATTAATAAAAAAATAATAAAAAGTCAAATTAAAAATCACTTGACGCTGTTTTAAACATGTGTATATCATATTTCAAGTAATTGAATGTGACATTCATGATCATTCATTATTGGCATTTAATCTTATAGTTTAGTGACTGACTTTTGGTCGACGGGATAAGCACGTATTCATGTACTGAACATTTTTGCCAAATGTATAGAAACAATCGAAAATATTTTTTATCAGCGCACCTAAATTACATCATGTAGATGATGGAATTTCAACATTTCAGATTCTTAAAACCCTTGCTTTTTTTTAAGCTGTTCTAATATTTTGGGTAAATTTTATAACCTTCATATGTATTATATTATGTGATTAATTACTGTTTGGAACAAGTATTTTAGGGTTAATCATTTAAAAAATATTCTTATTTAACTTAGTTCAATACAGACAAATTCAGTTTGTGAGGAATGCAATGATCTAAAATTAAACATTTAAATCAAACTCTTAATCACAATTTGAATGAATTCCTTGTGTTTAAGGGTGTATTCGAAAAAACGCTTTTCCACCTTCAACAGCTCGAAATTTTCAGACACATTTTTAAAAGTAGACACATGAAACTTGCTGAGAGGATTCTTGAAGGGACATATGAGGTGCCGAAGGATGTCTTTTTACGCTAAATTAATTAGCATTTGATTTATAAACAATTACCTTATCAGTATGACCCTTTTTTTTGTTCACAGATCTCTCGCTTTGGAAAAATCAGTTCGAAATGCCGTTTTTGATTGCTTTTTTTACAATATTTTCTGCATTTATCAAAGAATCGACAATCTCGGCACCTTGTGTACTTTCCAAATAAGAGATTTTGAAAGTTTGGTGCATTTGAGAAAAAAAATGAATTCAAAAATAAATCTGAAAATAAGCAGTTTGAATCGAAATACACCCTTAACACAAAAATCGTAATTTAAACTATATTTAAATAAATAGATAAATGAAAATGCCTGCTAAAAAAAGCTTTTTAATAATATTTTAAGAGATCAAATATTAGTGATAATAAAAGTTGGGCAAATGAAATTTTGTTGGTATAACAGGATCAAATCATAAATGGGAGAATTATTACTAAAGAGTAAATGAAGAATCACATCCTACCATTCACTTACTTTAGCAAAGAGGATGGATCACCACGTTTACGTTTTAAAAATTAGCCATTATTAGAATCAGAGGATACGCGTTCAATATTACATACTTTTTTTCAGTAATCAAAGAGACGCCAAAGCATTGAATGAATTACGAAATGTTAGATGAATCAAATACAAAAGTACTTGTTTCATAAGAATCAATTCCACTTTTAATGAATCGTTATGCCATTCACGATTCATTCTTTTATTGGCGTCGTTGTTTCTTCCGTTGTTTGTAAAGTCAGGTAACATTTAAAACATAAATTTATTGCATTGAACTTTTTGTTAATGCTATGGTAGGTAGTTTCTTAGGTTTTTCTTCAATTTAATATTTTACTGTTTGCTATTTGGTAATGATGGCACAAATTTAATGTGACGCAATTATAATTTTTTCTGATCCGCCACTGAGTCATTATTATGTTTTATTCATAACAGATAATTTAGTCTAAAATTTAGTGTAGTTTAAGTTACAAATAGTTTAGTGTAATATTATTCAAATATCAATTTAGATACAGCAAATTGGTTTGAATATATTATTTTTACGTTTACGTTTAAACCATTTTGTTACTTATAAATTGAATTTGAGTGTATTCTGTTCAATTGAAACTAAATATTTTTTTATAACTGATCCATAATGCAGTACCTTTATTCTGTTTATCGAAATTTACATATAAAAACACATAACTTAAGGGGGTTCATCGCACACTTGAAACCCTTTCCATAATGTTAATCCAACTGGCAGGTTGTTTTCAAATTTCTCACTTAAATTTGAATTTTTTTATACGCTATTTCTATTTGCATATGATAGCTGAGTTCCATCTTCAATATGATATTTTTCTATTTTTTACTTTTTTTGATTTTGGTTACAGATTTTTCTTAAAAGGTATTTCACTTTCAAATTTGTTCTTGAAATTAAAAGTATCCTTTTAAATATGCAATCAAAATCTAAAAAATAGCCATATTAAAGATCTAGCTAAGCAATCTTATGCAAAAAAAAAAAGTGTTTGAAAATACAGTAGACTCCCTAAAATCCGCAACTTTAAAGTATCCGACTTTCTAAAATCCACATATAATTTACAGTTCTAAACAATGAAACATTCAATTCAGATAGAGGGACAAAATTTCATTTATTTTTTTTTGTTTTATATCAATTCCTTACATATTTTAATTTGTAATTTTTGGGTACTACTCTGTTATCCTGTCAACCAAAATACTATCGCCAAATTATAAGATTACGTGCCAATAATGGATGATCGTGAATGTCAATTCAATTACATTAAATAAGGTATACATGATTAAATCGTCATTAACTGATTTTTATTTGTATTTTTATTAATATTCTACTTACTATTTTTTTTTTATTATTATTATTATTTAAAATAAAAATTGCGTCAATATGTATAATTTGGCGAAATCGGTCTACGATATAACAGAGTACCGATTTTTGTTAATATTACTGTATTTTTTTTTCTTCATGAAGGAAGAATACATTTATTTCTGAAAATATTCTTCAAGATATTGATGATATCACTGGTCATCACATTTTTTTAACCAGTATATTTATGTATTAATCAAGCTTTACTTGGTTATTAAGTCAACTTAACCTGACATAAAACTTCTTTATTTTATAATTCTGTTGTGAATTAGTTATGTACCTTTATGAGGTAAGTTTCACTCAATAATTTAGGAAAACTGCATCTCACCTTCACAATGAATTTTTAATTAATAATACATTGTTGATTATTAACAAGACCTTTTCTTTTAACATTTTAAAAATTATCTAAATTTTTATTATTTTAGTTCATTACTTATTTTGTTATCTTGTAAGTTTTCATTGTACTTTCAATTGCATTATTTATTGCATTCAAATTGTTGTTTAAAAAATTTAAACAAACCAGTGGCTAGAAATATGTAAAATTCTAAAATCTCCACAATCTTTGGTGCCAAGCTGTGTGAATTTGAGGGAGTCTTACTGAAATTTAGGCGAGAAGTTCTAAAATAACCTGCCTGTTTGTTTAACATCATGGAGTGGGTGTATTCACATGTGTTAGAGTCCCCAGTTAGTGAGTGACCGGTTGGGATTAAATATCATTTTGTGTTTAACAAAATTTCACATTAACAAGATTCAACTGTATTTGTTGAGAAAAATAACAGAATTTGCAATCATTATTTATTTTTTTTAAAAACCATTACAGAATAAAATGCACATTTATTTTATAAAAAGGTCACCACAAAAAAGCATTTTATAAATCAAATGAGTACTACTGAGTTATCCATCGGTCAAAAAACCATAGCCAAACTATAAGATTAAATGCCAATAATGGATGAGCCTGAATAACGGGACCAATAACAATAAATACGATAAATGTGTTTAAAATGTCATTAAATGATTTTTATTTGTATTTTTATTAATATTCTATTAATTTATTTGTTTTTTCGTAATTTAAAACAAAAATTACATCAATATGTGTAATTAGACTATTAGTTTGGCGATTGTTACAAATTGGCAAAATTGGTTGATGGGATAACCAAGTAGTACCATAAAATATTATGATTTTGATTTAAATATTTTGCCACAGTGACCACATTGATGACTTTATATTATGCACTCACTATACATGAATAAAATGCATATATAAAAGGATATTTATAGAATACAAAGGGATGAACACTTTGGTTCCATTTTTATTATTATTTTTTTTAAATCTTGGAAAATACATTAAATTAACATTAAAAAATGCAGTTTCAGTCTCGACTGGAGAGAGCCATGTCACATGATGAAAGCAGTTTTAATGTCACTGCACATGTAAACAAACCTTTTGCTGCACTTTTTTATGAGCATAGTGTATGTTGCGTTGAATTAATTTTTTTTTTCTTTTCTTAAAAGTGATAGCAGAACAAACTTAACGCATTGTAAATTGTTGGAATAAATAATATTGTGAATTCAAGTGAGACTTTTTCCCCTTCATTGTTCTAAAGATTATCATTTCAAGATTTTGATCGATGTAGAAATAAAATATCAGAACAACTTTGGAATTCGCCCCCAGTCCGTCATCTCGATTTTTTTTTTTTTTTTCTTAGCGTGAAAATTATGTTTTTGCCAAGTGGCAATTTTCACCGAGTTGTTATTCATAGCCATTTCAGGCCAGAAGGAAGAGGGGAGAGTGAGTTATAATGAGCAAACGATAAAGAACTTTTAAATAACAAAGTAAGGCAAAAACTCATTTAAATATATAAATAACTGACAATAAAAATCACCATAAAGCATTTTTAAATGCTATATTCACTGGAGGTGGGAGTCGTAATAAGCAAACGGTAAAAAACATTTAAACAATAAAGTAAGGCAAAAACTAGTTTTTAAATATACAAATAACTGACAATAACAATGACAATAAAGCATTTTTAAAACCTACATCCAAAAACTGAACACCTAAAAATCTTATTAAGAAACCTAAGACTACATTGACAGCCAAAATACATTAAAAACACATTAAAGAAATCTTTAATTGTACATTCAGAAAGGGAAAAAAAATTCAAAAAATGCTTGTTACTCAGAAAAAATAAATTGACTTTTATCCAAAAAGAAAAATCAAATAAAGCAATTTAATTATTAAATATATTTAATATATAAAAAAATTTGACCCTACATTGACAAAGCAAATATATAAAATCCAAATTACAGTAATCTGTCATGCTGTACAGTAGACTCCCTCAAATCCGCACAGCTTGTGACCAGAGGTTGTGCAGATGTTAGAATTTTGCGGGTTGCTGGTCATTGCTTTGTTTACATTTTTTAAACAGTAATTTGAGTGCAATTAATAGTGCATTCGGAACTATAATGAATGCTTACAATACAAAAAAATATTAAAATAAGTAATAAACTAAAGTAATAAAATATTAGATAATTTTTTAAATGATTAAAGTACTAATAGCAAAGATCAAGTTAATAATCAATAATATATGATTAAATATTCATTATAAAGATTAAATGTATTTTTTAAAAATTATTCAATAAAACTTGTCTCATAAAGGTACATTACTAATTGACATCAAAATCATAAAACAAGGAAGTTTTATTTCATGTTTAGCCAGGCTTAATAAGAAAGAAAAATCTTGATTAATGCAGAAATATATTTGGTGAGAAGATTGTGATTACCAGTAATATCAGCAATATATTCAAATTTTTCAAAAAAAAAAAAAAAAAAAATATATATATATATATATATACTTAATTCACGAAGAAAACACGAATGGAGTACAGTAGACTCCCTCAAATTCGCACAGCTTGGGACCAGAGGTTGTGCGGATTTTAGAATTTTGCAGATTTCTGGTCATTGCTTTGTTTACATTTTTTAAACAGTAATTTGAGCGCAATAAATAGTGCAATCAGAACTATAATGAATGTTTACAATATAATAAAATATTAAAATAAGTAATAAACTAATAAAAATTTAAAATGATTAAAGCACTAATAGCAAAGATTAAGTTAATAATCAATAATGTATGATTAAATATTCATTATAAAGATTAAATGTATTTTTCCAAAATTATTCAATAAAACTTGCCTCATAAAAGTGTATTACTAATTCACATCAAAATCATAAAATAAGGATTTATTTTTTCAAGTTTAGCCAGGTTTAATAACGAAAAAATCTTGATTAATGAATAAATATATTTGGTAAGAAGATTATGATTACCAGTAATATCAGAAATATCTTTGATTTTTTTCCAAAAAAAATTATTCTTCCTTTATGAAAAAAAAACATGAATTGAGTATTATTAAGAAAATTACAAATTAAAAAATATATGGAATTGATACAAAACTAAAAAAATCAGATTTTGCCCCAAAATCCGAATTGAAAGTTTCATTGTTTACATCCATAAAATATGTGCGGATTTCTGGTTTGCGGATTTGAGGGAGTCTATTGTATTACTAAGAAAATTAGAAATAAAAAAATACAGTGAAACGTCCGAATAAGGGACCCCTATGGGACCAGAACTTTTGTTACATTTAAATAGAGGTGTCTCTTATTCGGAGTTTTTTATTTACGTCCTGAAGGATATATAAATAACAAAATATTAAAAGCCGAAGTTTAAATGCATTCGAAGAGTATAAATTATGTTAATCAGACACAAAAGGAATAGAAAATTAATTAATTAAAAATTTTAATTGATTACTAAATCATTAAATGATTTGTAGAATTATTGATTTGTATTTTTTACACAAACTGTGTACATGCAAAAATTATAAAAATATTTAAAGACTTATTCTTGAAGTAATCAATCAAAAGTGATTGCTTTGCAAATTTCAATTTTTCACTATAAATTTTTCAAGTGTTCATTTACCATATTTATAAATTTTAGTTCTTCATTATCATAGTATTTACAAAAAAAAAGTATTTAACTGCTTTGCGTATTTTAAGGACAGAAATCTCTTAACTGCTCTGCTCAGCAAGCGGAAAACGTTTTCACACATTACACATTTACAAATTCATTTTTAACGGAAAGGTATAAACTAGGAATGCCTGACTATGGAAGCGATTTGGAATCGAACAGTGTTTTCAAGTTTTGAATAAATTATCTATGGAGTTATAAGTGATTTTGATCACATGACGGACGTTTTTCACCTTTTCTTGAGTATTTATTCTTCTTTCGTGTATAAATTCGGTTCAAAATGAACACGTTGATGCTATTTTCTAAAAGATATATTGCGTTTGAAAGAAAAAAAAGACAGAAAAAACAGTTCGATTACATAATTTCTAAACAACGCCTGCTAGTTTCAGGCATTTCTGAATGAAAATAAATTAAAACTTTTGTCATAAAATTTGCCCTTTTGGATTTGAGAACAGCATTAAATTATCTGTAAAGTTCTTTATTTCACAATTTTCTTTTTATTCTCCACTTTCAGAATCATCCTCATAATTTTCAACATTAATTTCAATGGGGATAAACACATTGAAGTCGAATCAGAATTGTGGGTAAATAAATGCTCGTACGATGTGTTGTATCCCTCTGTATCAACATAATTGTGAGTTTGATAAGTTCACAAAAATCTGTATTTTCATTTTCATCACAGACTACTTCATTAACTGAAATTCAAAAGCCAGCCTCTTTAATCTCTATTTCAAGTGTCCCTTATTCAGAGGTAAATACATTACACGTCCTACACCAACGGACTGGGACTGTGAGTTTTGTCCCTTATTCGGAGTGTCCCTTATTTGGAGGTTTTACTGTATATCGAATTGATACAAAACTAAAGAAATCAAATTTTGTAGCAATATCCGAACTGAAAGTTTCATTGTTTGCATTAATAAAATATGTGGGGATTTTAGAAAGATGTGGATTTCTGGTTTGCAGATTTGAGGGAGTCTAATGTATTCACAAATAAAAAAAAATAAAACAACCTTTTATACAAAAAAGTACTTATTACACCTTTCCCTCTTTCCATTTTTATCAACCACATGATTCTGACAAGGCCAAGGATAACCATTAGAACCTGTTGAATACTCATATTTACTTGACAATAAAGACAAACAATGTTTGCTTTAATAAACTGATCTCCCTCAAAAACATCTCAATGCCTAATTATCTCTGTATAAAACTACTGAGTCGGACTGCCATGTACTCAAAACCATAGACTTTTCATACTGCACTCATTCCTGATCTAAGCTTGAAACCCTCAGCATACAGCTTTACCCGCATACATATGCCGGGAGAAAAAAAAAATCTAGGGTTGCCAGAACACTAAAATTCGTGGGGTTGAATCAGCGCTAAGCATCGGCAATGATAATTGCAAAAAAACATCACAGATGATCAGGGGCAAATGCTATAGGATAGCCAAATTATTGATATAAGTTTATATTACCAATGTTTTATAGAAAAACATACTTTTCTTTTTCATATTAATAGTGATGTACAACCTTTTCGCCAAAAAATTATTTGCCGCCGGAATATTTTAAAAGTGGTATTTATTTTATTGAATAGCAAAGTTTCTGTCATTATTATAAAGAAAATTATTCTGCACCAAAATAGTGATATCTTTGTGACCCACAGGCCACAGTTTGTGCATTACTAATATTAATATTCCACAATAGACTAATTTTTAAAAAGCCTACAGAAATTACAATAATTTAGCAACCACATTAAAATTTATTATTTTTTATTTGATATTTAAAAAAATTTCTTGATTTTTATAAGGTAAGATAAAAAAAATTACTAGTTTTCAAAACAATTTCTTAATTGTATCGCATTCAGCTTGATTTTATTGTATTTGAACTAATTCTGTTTTTCCTAATGGGTTCATTAGATAAATATAGCAGGCATTGTCTTCAGCAAGGAAAACCTCTGTAAATTCTGAGATTAAAAAATCTAAATTTTTAGTTCTATTTTTTTATATACAGTCAAAATTATGTAATCTGCACACGCTATGGCCGAAGGTTGTGTGGATTATGGAATATTGTGGATTGTACATCATTTTATTATTCCTAGGCGGCATTTTAATCCTTTAATCAATATAATATGAAGAGATAAATATAAAGTCTGATAATTTAATATGCTATCTTAAAAAATGTCTTTTTAAAGATATTTTATTAAAAAAATTATATATAACTGCATTTAAATAAAAATAGTTGCATATGTTTCATAATTCTGTAATCCGTTTTTTACTGTTAATAAAATAAAAGAGTTATCGTAACAAAAAATGAATGTTTTATTATAATTTTTTTCAATTTTTTATAATTATTTGTTTTAAAAAATCATTTTTGGATCACGAATTTGTATATTTTCTTAACTGTTTATTTCATTGTTTACATTCATAAAGTAACGTGAATTATAAAAAATTGCAGATTATGGGTGCGTGGATTATCAATCTTTGACTGTATACATTTAACTTGTAATTGTGTAAAGATAAAACTATTTAAGTCCAAAAAAATTTTTATGTTTTTTGCTGGAAATTTTTTTTATACATGAGAAAGTGATCTTTTCCAATTTCTACAGAAAAATCTGATAAAAGATTTTTCTTCTGCTACTTCAAAATTTCCAGTAACTTTACTTAGATTGATTGGGATTGTCATCAGTTGAGAAATGGAAATTAATAGCAGTAAAAAATTGTAATTATCATTTATAAATTTCAGATTCAACATCTGTGTACTTTGGTGACTGCATTGTATATGATATATTAATACAGTCGACTCCCTCAAATCCGCACAGTTTGGGAACAGAGGTTGTGTGGATTTCAGAATTTTGCAGATTTCTGGTCATTGCTTTGTTTGCATTTTTTACACAGTAATTTGAATGTAATAATTACAATATGGAAGCATTTATCTGGAAAAAAATTATTCAGAATGATATTTCTTATAGACTGATGTTAGAATCATTGTAGAAAAAAGGGCCATTCACATTCAGTTCGACATATAGACATCTTGAAACATATTGTTTGATAACAGCATTTAGTTTTTGAAATGGAAGCTTATACGGTCATATTTTAGATGTTTTCATTTTTATGCAGAGGAAACAGAAGAATTTTTGTTCTCAAGAGATTCCCTTCTTTCAAACTCTAACATTTGATCTTACATGCATCTGATTCTTATCTAATAATTCATTTAAAATTAAAAGTAATTACCACAACCACCTATATTCCTTAAAACTTATCAAATGGATGCTGATTCAATGCCCATCCAGTTAACCGGAAAACTAGTTATCCAGAATACATCTGACTCCAACCATTCTGGATAAATAGTTCTGTACTGTAATGCAGTTGAGGATGTAATGAAAGCTTACAGTATAATAACATATTAAAATAAGTAATAAAAATTTACATAATTTTTAAGATGCTTAAAATATTAAAAGCAAAGATCAAGCTAATAATTGATAATGTATGATTAAACATTCATTATAAAGATGAACTGCATTTTTCCGAAATTATTCAAAGAAACTTGCCTCATAAAAGCACATTACTAATTCCATAAAAATCATAAAACAAGGAAGTTAATAACCAAAAGAGCTTCATTAATCATATTTGATAAAGAGATTGTGATTTTTTTTCCCAATAATATCAGCAACATCTTGAATTTTTTCAAAAGCAAATTTATCCTTCCTTCATGAAAAAACCTGAATTCAATAATATTTAAAAAAATTACAAATTAAAATAGGTATGGAATTGATATGAAAATTAAAAAGTCAAACTTTATATCTCTATCTCAACAAAATGTACCATTGTTTACATCCGTAAATTATGTACAGAAAGTTGTCGATTTTAGGGTTGCAGATTTGAGGGAGTCAACTGTATTGCAATGGAGATTGCAACTTAAAGAACTGATATATCAGTTCGCAGCAGTGAGAAAGTTAAATGTATCACTGTGAGAAAACCAATCTAACAAAATCAAATGGTTATGCTTGATCTATGGAAATCCATTTTTACATATAAAATGCATCAAAAAATTCACTAAAATAAATTTATTCGTCTGACTTTTAGTAAAAAAAGCTTGCTTTAACCCCCCCCCCCCATACCTGATCCTGTGGTCTATATAGGTTTGTCAGAATAACTTTTACTGCTTCAGTTCTGTTTAAACCTTCTTCAATTCTTGGTTTATGAGTAAAATGCCTCTGACAGGCATACACACAAAATTATCGTTTAATGATTCCGTTTTTATTTTTTAAGTACAGATACAACAAAAGACTTCATCTGACTGGTTTTTATATTTATAACTCTCGTTCTATAGTTATTCCACATTTGTTGGTATAACTTAGTGTAGAAATGCTTATTATATTCAGACATATAAATAAGTATACAGTAGACTCAATTAAATCTGCAAACCTAAAATCCGCACATAATTTATGGATGTAAACAATGAAACATTCATGTCAGATATAGGGACAAAAATTGACTTTTTTTAGTTTAACCCCTTAACTGTGGCATTGTTTTTAACAGCATAAATTAAAAATAGGGGCTGTAAACCCCTCTTTTCCATATTAAAATATAATAGTTGCTTTACTTAATCGAAAAAATCTGCCAATCAATAAAGATAAATTTTCAGTTAAAAATTAGTGATGTCGAAAAGCTTTAAGTAATGAAGCGTGCAAAGAGTTCCTGCCCGAATCCCGTTCGGACGACACAGATAGGGAATTAATATCAATTCTGAATATATTTTAATTTGTAATTTTTGTTAATATCAATAAACGCATGTTTTTTATGAAGGAAGAATAAATATTTTCTGAAAAATTAAAACGTTGCAGATGTCATTGGTAATCATAATCTTCTTTCCAAATATATTTATGTATTAATCAAGCTTTTTTGGTAATTAAGTCTTTCTGAACCTGAAATAAAACTTCCTTATTTTTGTAATTTTATGAGACAAGAATAAAAAAAATACATTGCATGTTTATAATGAATATTTAATCACACGTTATTGATTATTAATTGCAGCTTTACTTTTAATATTTTAATCATTTTTAAAATTATCTAAATTTTTTATTATTTTGGTTTTATTACTTACTTTAATGTTTTATCATATGGTAAGCATTCAATATAGTTTCGATTGCATTATTAATTACATTCAAATTATTGATTTTAAAATATAAACAAAGCAATGACCAGAAATCTGCAAAATTCTAAAATCTGCACAACCTCTGGTCACAAGCTGTGGGGATTTGAGGGAGTCTATTGTACTATATGCTTATACATATTTTTATTATTTTTTATCTTTCATATTTTATATATTTATTATGGATGCTAAAGTAAAACAAAATTATATTACAAATATTTAAATATGTTTATAATATTACATCTACAAATAAATATATCTGAAAAAAAGGCCAGAAAATTATAAATTTGAAAAAAAAACAATTATCATTACGAAAATATGTATACAAAGTTTTTATTTATCTAGTAGCTTCAATAATAATAAAAATTAAACTCAAATGCTGAAGAACTAAACAACCACATCGAAACATTTATCGCTAAAAAAAGCAGAACAGGATATGGAATTCTTAGTTTAGTCTCATGCAAACAGATACTCTGTTTAAGAGGGGGGATATCCATGGCATCAACTTGGCTATGTCACTGATTACATTATTTAATTACAGTGTAAGTTATATCAAATGATACGGCCAGCTATAAACATTCACATTAGATAAAAAAATTTTGAAATCTGAAGAATTCCTTACTAAACACATTTACATATTAAAATTTCATAGGCACAGTAAAATTTTCTCTCTATTCTTTGCTAAATGTATCATCGTTTCTTTAGATGATATTAAAATGTAAAACTATATACTTAAATTTACTTTATATTTTACTTACAACAAGTTAATTATTTTTACTATATTACTATTTATTTTACTTACAATTTAATCTTTATGCTGTTAGGAAACGCATCTGACACACCTTTGATTCCGCTAACTTGAGATAATTAGTATTCTACTGCAGTTTTTAATACTATTGTAGAAATGTTTTTTAATAAAACATGAAAACTGATATTAATTTATTTTATTTTATTGCAGATACATGAAGCCATTCATCTAACGCATCACACCAAACAAAATATCTTCAATGTGTGAAACAAATACAACAATTTTTTTAATGAAAGCTTTTTGAACGAAGCAGTTTCAAACTCACCGGCAGAAAAACCATTTATTTGTGAGTTATGCAAGAATTTATCCCCAAACCGTCTTTTTTGTGTGAGGTATGCAACAAAGAATTCTCTCAAAAGAGCCATTTAAGCACCCATCTGTTAATTCATACTGGGGAGAAAGCGTTTGTGTGTGTTATATGCAACAAGAAATTCTCTGTAAAAAGCCTTTTAATCAGACATTTGTTAAGTCATACAGGTGAGAAACCTTTTGAATGTGAGGTATGCAATAAGAAATTCTCTCAAAAGCACCATTTAAGCAGCCATCTGTTAACTCATACTGGTGAGAAACCGTTTGCGTGTGAGGTATGCAACAAGAAATTCTCTCAAAAGGGCCATTTAAGCAGCCATCTGTTAACTCATAGTGATGAGAAACCGTTTGTGTGTGATATATGCAACAAGAAATTCTCTCTAAAAAGTCCTTTAAGCAGACATCTGTTAATTCATACTGGTGAGAAACCTTTTGAATGTGAGGTATGCAACAATAAATTCTCTCGAAAGAGAGATTTAAACATACATTTGTTCAGTCATACTGGTGAGAAATCTTTTGAATGTGAGGTATGCAACAAGAAATTCTCTCAAAAGGGCCATTTACGCAGCCATCTGTTAACTCATACTGGTGAGAAACCATTTGTGTGTGATATATGCAATAAGAAATTCTCTCTAAAGGGAGTTTTAAGCAGGCATCTGCTTATTCATACTGGTGAGAAACCATTTGTGTGTGAGATATGCAGCAAGAAATTTTCTAAAAAGAGTGATTTAACGAGGCATATCTTAAATCACACTGGTGAAAAACCTTGTATGCGAGATATGAGACAATAGATTCTCTCAAATGTGTGATTTAAGCAAGCATCTGTGAATTCATACTGGTGAGAAACCTTTTGTGTGTGTGATACGGAACTAGAAATTTTCTCAAAAGTATGCTTTGGTTCATATTAAAGGGAAACATTTTGTGTGAGAGATATGTGTTAAAAGATTTTTTTCAAAAGATTCGTTTAAGTAAAACATATGTTAATTTCATTTTAAAGAGAAATATTTTATGGAAGATAAACTTATTAAATATATTCCAAAAAAGCTATCTGTGCTATATTTTACTCCTAAAATTTATTGATTGCAGTTAACCAATCGTAGATTATTCCAGAAGTAAAAAAATATTTCCTTCCATTTATTACAGAGCACAAAATGAGCGGCGAACAATAAAATTTTGATTATTTAAACCATTAAATTAGCAGATCAGTAGCTATAATCATGCGGCTCTTTCAACACACCATTTAATTTTTATTATCTGAAAAATATTACAAATCTCTGTTTTTTTTTTTTTTTTTACACTTATAAACCTGTAAAATTTCACAATGATTAAAACAGCTTGTTAAACCCAATTTCTCACAATAAAGTTTTTTGAGAGTAAAATTGATTTTCTTATCAATATTGATGCTGAAAATATTAGTTTTGAAAAGAATATGTCCCCCTGATATATCCATAAAATTTAAGAAAAAAATTAGTGTGTTAATATTTTCAAAGACAGGAAAAGTCTGATGACATTTCAAATAAAAGTATTTTAAAAGTATGCTTTTCTCATCAGGCTTATAT
The DNA here is from genome assembly GCA_964019185.1 of Maratus speculifer. Classification (NCBI taxonomy): domain Eukaryota; kingdom Metazoa; phylum Arthropoda; class Arachnida; order Araneae; family Salticidae; genus Maratus; species Maratus speculifer. Next base: position 65,017 of record CAXHSM010000746.1, read on the forward strand.
TAGAAGAAAGTATCCTAATTTAATTGTCATGTCAGTACAGATACCTGTTTTAATCTTTTAAGTTCCTTCATTTCAAGATGCCTGTTCTAATTGTTTATTTGTAAGGGAATAACAGGCTTGTGTAAGTTTTAAATGTCAATAAACATGGGTGGGGAATTAAAAAAAAATCTTACCAGCCAAGGATTTATTGTACTTGCCAGCAACATGCAGCACACACGCAGTTGAAAATAGTCATGACAAAAACCGCACGCAATTACAGATCGCACTATTACTAGATCGCATTACTATTACTTGATCGCATTTTGATGATTCTTTTCTTCGGTTTAATTAAGAAATATATACAACAGAGGTAAGCTTAATATAAGATAGAACTCAGTACCATATTTACTTTGTAATAATTGGAAAAATTTAAATACCTAGATTAAAAACGTGTTTTTGATAATGCTTTTATTGCCTACATTTTTTAAAAACTAAAAATGCACTCGCCTTGCCAGAAAATCTACTCACCACTGGCGAGCAAAATGATGTATTTCCCCCCCCCCCCCTGTCTATAAATATTGGAAAAAATAATGAAATATTTGCTTACCTCATCCAGTACAATCTCTAAAATTTTCCATTGTATTGAAAAAAATATGTCTTTGATATAGCTCGTGCCCGACTATGACTTAACTCTTTCGAATTACACAGATTACCATGTACTTGATGTAAGATATTCAGGTTTACTATGCCACATTCATTATTGAAAATGAATTAAGTACAGACAATCAGGTTAACTTTGCTTCACTTTTACGAAACTCTGATCCATTATGTCATGATGGAACCTTCACAAATTATTTCCGATATGCTACCAAACACACACTAGTGCATCTGTTTATATTTTGACACAAAAACTTTGCCTTAAACTCAAGTGATGGAGCAGATTTTAATCATTTTTCCCCTCTTGGTCCTAAGTTACCCTTGTTGACTGTAGCTTTTGCAGGTCGTTTAGATATATAAGATAAAAATACAATATGATAAATTTTTTTCAAATGAATTTTAAAGTTGTTACACCTGGTGAAATATATTCAAATTTATACGCAACTGCATAGTTCACTAAAATATGCATTCTGTAAAGTATGCAGTGAAAAGAATTGTTATTATTCATTTACAGGGTCAGACAAAAGAATCCCATTACATAAGAAAGGGGAATTGTTTGCGACATATTTAATTTTTGGTAAAAACGATTTGATGGATAAACAAATTGATATACGTCGCTGAGTCTTAATATGAGTTATTACAGGCATAATATAAAGTAGCTAGCATTTACAGGGTCACACAAAAGATTTGAAATAGTATATTTTATTCAAATTACTGTATATTATGGATGATGGCTGTTGGATAGATTAAATGCATTTTTGATTATAATATGCGCTTTTAGGTTTTAATAATTGTATGCGCATTATATGCTTTGTATAAATGCTAATAGTTACACAATTTTGATATACGGGGTTGCACAAAGAGCTCGTAAATGTTACTGAATATGAGCGTAATTTACTTAAAGGTGGTTTTTAAATAGACTATGCATAGCACGTTGAACTGAATTCATTTTACTAAGAAATATTTGTAGAATATAGATACAGGATCACCAGAAGCGGATTAACTACCACCGGGGCCCCTAGGCTTGACTTTCTGAGGGCTCCCTTTCACTCCTTCAAAGAGGTACATACTGGGAAAATTAAAACACATGCTTGCTTCATTAACTCATAAATCATTGATGATAAAAATATAAATGATTACGACAAAGAATTTCGCTCATCTTTTTGTCTTTTGTATTAAATATTAATATCCGACCAGTGTAAAAGAATATTTACTTGTTCTTTATATTAGGAAAATTTTAGCACCGGGCCTCCGTTTTCTTCTGGGCCCCTAGGCTTCAGCCTACTCAGCCAAATGGGTAATCCGCCTCTGAGGATTACGCAAAGAACTGAATAGAGGATCGCCTATGGATCATAATTTCTGGAAATGTGATTTAAGTAATTTAAGTAGTATTTTTTAAAACTAAATTTTAATAAAATACTTTCGAGTAATAAAGGTATTAGGTAAACTACACGGCTAAAAAAAATATTCCAGTATGTTTCCATCTATTAGTATAAATTGCTGAACGAAAAATTTCAACTATCTATGCATTTTCTTTCTGGACTAAATTTCCTCATTAGTTAATAAATATATATATGTATCAGTGGTGTAGTCGAGGGGGGACGCTGGGGGACGGCGTCCCCTCACTTTTTTATTTTATATCAAGCGTCCCCTTACTTTTTTTCTTAAGGGGGACGCTAAGGACGAGAGGGGACGCTGATCTTCCTGATTTAATAAATGGTTAAAATAAAAATAAAACACAGAAAAAAACAATTTTATAAAATAAAGAAGTGATATTTTAAACCATTTTAGTTTTCTTTAACAAGAGCAATCAATAAACAAACCAAAAGAAATAGGGATGTTCACTTGCTGTTTTATTATAATTACCACTAGTGAAATACCGCGATACGCTAACATTAGCTCTTTCAGAGGCATCCATTCATTAGTTTTACCTGGAATTCCCTAATCGAAAACTTTTATCCGCTTCCCGTTCTGACAGAAAGACTACACATGCTCACCGAAAAAGATCTTGACACACTGCAGTCAAGTTTTTAAAAAAACGCAGATGTTTCAATTATGAAAGCCTGGTCACTTTTTTCTCACCCGACAATGAACACCAAATTGTTTCTATTAGTCAGTGAATATGGTCTTTAAAGACATTCGGGGTAACTATCATCGCTCTCACATACCGTTAGTTAGTAGGGATCCTCAATAATGAGCATTATCAGTAAAAGAGCATCAATGCAGACCAATAACTCCTGATATTTTTTAGTGAAAGAATGAACCAAAATCATTTTCCTTCCTCCTTTTCTTCCATTCACATTGACAATTATTTCCTGATTAGTTTCAAAAAATATTTTTTAAGCAGGAAAAACTACAAGCATTGGACTAGTATAAATTCTCTAAATTGCCTTTTTTTTTCCTTAACATAAATATTTTGTATCATAATTTCAATTTTTCAAGTAAAAATAATAATGAAAAAGTAGACAGCCAAAACTGGAAAGTTTTACAATTTCTTCCAAGTGTGGTCGTCAAAGCCGCAGATAGAAGGCTGATAGGAGGGGGGGGGGTAGTCAGATCTCCTATAAAGAGAGCCTCCTTTGGAAACGATTCCAAGGTCACTCAATGAATTTCTGTTCCGAAAATCCAAATGAAGTTCTGTTCAAACATCTAATTTAGTTTTGGGGCCCTTTCACACTTTTGCAGAAATACTAAGTTATAACTAAAATAAGTGTTTCAACATTCGTTCATCCCATTTGCACGTATGAAGGTAACATGTTGTTTAATATTGAACAAGTTATCATTGTGCGCGCGGCAGCGCGCTACAATAATATGATTGAGCGGTAATGCTTAAGCATAGGAAAGCGCAAAAACACGGATTTTTCAATTTTTCTTTTTGCAATAACTAAATCCTTATCCAATTTTGATGATTTTTTTTTAAATGTTCGTCTGACCAAGAAGCACAACATAGCACAAAAATTATTATTTTTTTTATGGCATACTGTAGGTGTACTGTAGAGTATTCTGAAAATCGGACAAAAATTTTGTGTCACAGCACTTTTCTCGAAAACTACTAAAGATAAAAACTTAATTTTTTTTTTAAACAAAAGACAAACTTTTTATCCCGGGGTAGTCATCGAGAAAACGTTATTTCGCTGGGCGGTTTTTCTGAAATTGCGTATTTTCCAAACTTGGTCATAAATGGGTATATCTAACGTTCTATTGCAGATAGAATGTTGCGGTAAAGTTTATTTTAAAGATTTTGCGATGCTAATTAATCCTGCAAAAATTCATAGCTTTACGTTAAACAGTTTTTTTACAAGATGAAATAAAAGAATGGCAGTCATCAATCTAAGGTACTTGTGATCATCGGAGAAAAAAACCAGTTACACCATTCGATTAAGCATAAAAAAATACAGAATGCTTTTTTTTCTCTTATTTTTAACTTAATTTTTTAACGAATTATGAATTTTTTTGAAATTTTTGACATGCTGATTTTTGTCATTTTTTAATGAATCATTTACTGAATAATTATGCACGTTGTCTAGCCCTGGTGGCTGTTAAATTTGATTTTTAATTTTAAATTAGGCAATTTTTTGCACCATACCAAATTTATATTTTATCCACTTTTTTCATTTATTTATATTTTGTTTTTAGCACAATGGCATCAATGGCAAAAATGCCTGGCATACCTGTCAAATATTGGGGCCCTGTACTTTAACAAAGTGTATTTACTATAAGTATATACCGTATTTATTCTAATAGAATGCGCCCTCTAATAGAGCGCGTCTTCTAATAAAGTGCGCACCTTGGTGCTGATTGAAAAAATAAATATACGGAAACGATATAGTAGAAAAGTAGAAAACGATTACTTAAATGCATTATCGAGGATTCTCATCGATCAAAATAGAAATATTCTATCAAAGCGATGGAGTGGCGATGCAACAAAAGTTTCAAATTTTGAACAATGTACCACTCCTGTAAACTATAGCGCCAAGGATATGCACACTGTTAAAATGGATATGCACACTGTCTGCTGCATTTTGCTGCAACGCACTCCCCTGCTTGTATAGAAAACGGTTACTTGGCCGTGAAATGGCGCTTTCTCATTGGTTGGAATCATTGTAAACGCGGCAGCGCGCAACAATAATATGATTGAGCGATAATGCTTAAGCATATGAAACCGCAAAAACACGGATTTTTCAATTTTTCTTTTTGCAATAACTAACTAAATACTTATCCAATTTTGATGATTTTATTTTTAAATGTTCGTCTGACCAAGAAACACAACATAGCACAAAAATTATCATTTTTTTTTTATGGCATACTGTAGGTGTACTGTAGAGTATTCTGAAAATCGGACAAAAATTTTGTGTCACAGCACTTTTCTCGAAAACTACTAAAGATAAAAACTTATTTTTTTTTTAAACAAAAGACAAACTTTTTATCCCGGGAACATTTTTTATTTCTATATATAAAATACAAAACAAGTTGTGCAGTATCCCAGTGGAATATGGAAAAATAGAAGGACTAGTGAAAAATGCTCCAAGGAGCAGTGCAAAAGCAGAATATGATTTTAATTGAGCATTAAAAAGTAATGGACAAGTGCTTCTGTTAATTACTGAGCATGAGGAAGGATAAGGGATCCCTTCTTGGCTACAACTCACTTCAATGCCAACTTTGAAAAAATCATATTTGCGCTTTTTCCGTGAAAACAAATCAGTCGCAGTTACTATAAAAATGTATAGTTTAAAGACGTAACCAGTAAAGATGCAGCTTAATTAGACATAAATGTAAAGGAAGGCGACATAATGCGAGATACCTAGTTCCTGCAGGTATCACATTCATGCACTGCCACCAAGCATACCCTAAGTGTATAATTGCACAGAAAATTGATTTGTAGTATAGTGCAGAATGAACAGTGCAGTTAACATCAGAGATGTAGTACAGGCTATACGCCGTACACCTTCTGGACTTTTTAATAGAACACCATATACCCTCTGTTTTTCAAGAAAGCTTATAGTATACACATTCTAGAATATCCCTCTGCTTAGAGCATATATCTTATGTTATTTTTATGACTACACCCCTGGTTAACATCTAAAGCACGGTGGAAAATTCTACTAAAGAACCGCAAATTTCTTTTGTATGGAAAAAGCGCAAATATGATTTTTTTCAAAGTTGGCATTGAAGTGAGTTGTAGCCAAGAAGGGATCCCTTATCCTTCCTCATGCTCAGTAATTAACAGAAACACTTGTCCATTACTTTTTAATGCTCAATTAAAATCATATTCTGCTTTTGCACTGCTCCTTGGAGCATTTTTCACTAGTACACTATATGGCCAAAGGTGACAGATCACTTGCGATTTTAGAATTTTTCAAATATCTAGAATAATATATGAGAAATTATTCTGAACTCTAAAAAAGTGCGTAAACATAATAGTATATGTCATACATTTCCGTGAAGATTTATTCCCGAAATTCCATAGGGGACAGTCAAAAAATTAAAAAAGAATGAATATCTTTTGGGTAATCCTGTCAAAACTAATGTAGCAAAAGCGTTCAAACTATAGATTATGATTAAGTGGCTAATTGTAATAAAGTTTGCTCGTTTTTATGCAGATAGCACGTATACTCGTAGAAAAATTAAGGTTTTTATAAAAACAGTCTCACATATTTCTTTTGCTTAGTTCTTTGCTTATAATTCAAAGAGTTCTCAATTTAAATTAATTTTCTTTTCCGAAAACATGACAAACAACATTGTCCACAATATCCTGTAATCAGAATTAAAAAATAACAAAAATTGTATGAAAAATGAGTAGGTTTACTAAATATTTCTTAATTGCGCATGCATGAACGATATCAAAATTTCATTTGCATATTGTATTAGCTAAATGTATAAAGCAACTTTTATGAAAGACTCAAAAAATAGCTTGAAAATTCTGAAAGTGATAAACGAGAGAATAAGCTCAAAATCAGTTGTTTCCAAAATGAAGCCAAAAGAAAAAAAAACGAGGAATTGTATCCAAATACGTGCCAAATTGTGTATTCTATATTGACAATTATCAATGGATAAATGGATACAGACCCTCATGTTTTCGCTTCATTTTGAGAATAACTGATTTTGCGACGAAAATAATCCACGAAAATCGCGATTTCTCTTCGAATGATCAACGAAATGTACGATATTTTTTCGAAGCCGATCGAGAAAATTCACGATCTTTCCGCATCTGATCAACAAAATTTGTAATCTTTACTAAGTCGATCGACGAAATTTGAGATTATTTTTCGCAAGATCGATAAAAGCCGCAATTCGTCCGCGCAAGATCGGCAAATATTACTATTTTTCTGCGCCTGATTGACGAAATTCGCAAATATTACTAACCTGATCGGCAAAAAAAAAAAAGATTTTTACAAAGCCGATTGTTGAAATTTGTGATTTTTCTGCTTCCGATAGACAAAATTCGCGAATTTATTTGAGCCTGATCAACGAAATTTGTAATTCTTCCGCGTGTGATCGACAAAATTCGCAACATTACCATGCCCGACTAACAAAATTTGCGATTTTTTGGAACCCGATAAATAGAAATCGCGATTTTTTCGTGGACGATGGACGAAATTTGCGCTTTTTCTGCCTTCAACAGACGAAATATGCATTTTTCCGTGCTCAGTCAAAGGAATCCATGTTTTTTAACTAACTTTAATGAAATCTGGATTTTTTTTTTTTTTTTTTTACGAGGCAAGATGAAATTCTCAATTTTTTTCTATTGATAAACTGGAAAACTCACGATTGTTTCGCGGCCGATTAAGAAATTTTCAGTTTTTTCACGCATTATCGCAAAATTCGCAAGCGAAAATATGCGATTTTTCCGCAACCGAGGGTTTTAATTTTGCAATTTTTATGTGCGTCATCAATGAAACTGGCGAGTTTTTTTTGCCCGATCAATGAAATGCACTATTTTTCGCACCAGACCAACAAAATTCGCGCTTTTTCCGTGCTTGATCGACAAAACTCGCGATTTTTCTGTGCCTGATCGGTAAAACTCGCGGTTTTTCCGTGTTTGATTGGTTAAATTTGCTATGTGAAAATTTTGTGATTTTTTTACATACCTGATCAACAAAATTCGCGATTTTTTCAAGCCACATCGGCAAAATCGCTATTTTTCTGCGCTTGATTAATTAAATTCGCGATTTTATCGTGCTCGAGCTATGAAATTTTCAATTCTTAAATGACTGAGGAAATTTTACATTTTCCAATCAACGAAATGCGCGATTTTTCCCACCCGACCAACAAAATTCGCGTTTTCTTCCGTGCCTGATCGATAAAACCCGCAATTTTTCCGTGTCTGATTTATGAAATTTGCTTTTTTTTTCAAGCCCATGAAAAAATTTTTTTATTTTTCCAGTACCTTATCCACGAAATTTACAATTTTTTTGTCTCTAATCGACAAAATTTGCGGGTTTTTCGTACCCGATCAATGTAATTCGCGTTATCTACGCGATAAACCGCGAAAATGTGCGATTTTTCCGTAGCCGAGGGATTTAATTTGCAATTTTTTCGTGCATCATCAAAAAACTGACTTTTTTTTTTGCCCGATCAACGAAATGCGCTATTTTTCGCACCAGACCAACAAAATTCGCGCTTTTTTCCGTGCCTGATCGACAAAATTCGCGATTTTTCTGCGCCTGATCGGTAAAACTCGAAATTTTTCCGTGTCTGATTGGCTAAATTTGCTATTTGAAAAATTTGTGATTTTTCCATGCCTGATCAACGAAATTCACGATTTTTACAATCCTCATCGGAAATCAATTCGCTATTTTTCTGAAATTGATTAATTAAATTCACGATTTTACCGTGCTCGATCTATGAAATTTGCATTTCTTAAGTGACTGACGAAATTTTATATTTTCCCAATCAACGAAATGCGCGATTTTTCGCATCCGACCAACAAAATTCGCGTCTTTTTCCGTGCCTGATCAACAAAACTCGCGATATTTCTGCGCCTGATCGATAAAACTCGTGATTTTTCCGTGTCTGATTGACGAAATTTGCTATTTTTTCCGAGCCCCGTGGGAAAAATTTGTGATTTTTCCATATCTGATCAACGAATTTGCGATTTTTACAAACCTCATCTGCAAAATTTGCAATTTTTCTACACTTGATTAGTTAAATTCGCGATTTTACCGTGCTCGATCTATGAAATTTGCATTTCTCAAGTGACTGACGAAATTTTATATTATCCCAATCAACGAAATGCGCGATTTTTCGCATCCGACCAACAAAATTCGCGTTTTTTTCCGTGCCTGATCAACAAAACTCGCGATATTTCTGCGCTTGATCGATAAAACTCGTAATTTTTCCGTGTCTGATTGGCGAAATTTGCTGTTTTTTCCGAGCCCCATGGGAGAAATTTGTGATTTTTCAATACATAAACAACGAAATTTGCGATTTTTACAAGCCTCATCTGCAAAATTCGTTATTTTTTCTCACTTGATTGTTTGAATTGATTATTGCAATTCCTAAGTGATTGACGAAATTTTATATTTTCCCACGGTAATTGACAAAATTAAGTTAAATTTTATTTTATTTATTTATTTTTTCGATCGTGCTATGCACAAAAATTGTAATTTTTTTCAGTTGTAAATTGATGAAATTCGCGGGCCACACGTTAATCCACGGGTCATAAACTGTACATCTCTATTATAGAGATTATTTAATGAAAATTAAGTATGTAGCAATTTTTAAATGTAAATTTAATTAAATTTGAATTTTTAAATTTAATTAATTGTTAAATGTAAATTTAATTTAAATTTAATTTTTCAATTCAAAATCAAGTTAGTCCTGTGGGTGATAGAGACCCTAATATTCGAAAAAATGAGCGTCCCCCCCTTTTTTTTCCAGGACTACACCACTGATATGTATATATATATATATGTGTGTATATATATATATATATATATATATATATATCAACCGACATATCAAATACTGGGTTGTTCAAAAGTATTGGATTACACATTTGGCTATAGACAGTAACTCCTTATTTCTCTAGATAAAGAAGTGTTAAAATTTTCTGAAAGTGTTTCATAGTTTACGCTTAACGCATGATATCTCTTACTTGTTATCTTTAATGTTGCAGTAAAGAAGTTTTATACCAGGATGAGAAACTTTGGCTTTTCACCCCATCCCTGCATAAATCAAGTTGAAAATTGCACGTCAAACGTAACAAATGAGGCGCGTTCGTACTATAACAATGTTTTTTTTTTTAAATATTCAGATTTTGGTGTAATAATATGTAGTACATCGGATATGGTACAGTGGCCGAAATCTTTTGTGTGTCTTTGTAAATGCTATCTGCTCTCTATTATACAGGAAGAAACTAATAGTAAACCTCAGCGCCGTATATGAATTTCATCAAATGTGAAATAGATTAATAGTACTAAAATGCGCTCCAAACAGTGTCCCCCTATACCGTTGTGTAACAGAATAATTTTGTGTGGCCGTAAATTAATAACAAATATTCTTAGCACTACAGATTGTGCAGAATGTATTTTTAGTATATACTTTTTAGATACATTAATTCTATTATGTTCGAAAGAGTATAAAATCATTACAATTTTCTTGAAACCATTTTTTCCCATTGACCATAATGTAACAGAACGTTTTTGATTGTCCCTGTCATTAAACAGTGCATCCAATTTTCATGAAATTAAAAAGGGATCAAGAAAATTATACAACAACTGTATATTAAAAATTTCATGTGATTTGGTTGGATAATTTTTGCTCCGTTATATGCGGACAGATGGACATGAATGACGACTATAGGTGTTTATATAGCTACGAACCTAAGAGGGACCTAAAAAGGAATCATTTGAATTATCTCCTAAAAATAATCCATTATTTAGCACACAAAACTTAAAATCTTCTTTTTAATTCGTTAAAAATATTTTTTAACTATAAATAATCCATCATCTAAATTCTTGCCCTTCAAATTGCTTCCAACTTATTTCTCCCGTCTAATAACAAACACACTTTGGTTAATCTTGATATTCTTTTATTTTTAAATTCATTTGTTTTCTGACTTGTTTAATAAAAAGATAAAACCATGAAATAAGTAATCATATGTTTGTAACAGTGTATATGTAGGTATGTGACAGTTAAATAAATATCTTATCAAAAATTATCTCTTTTTGCTAAAATCGCTGTTTGTCTGTTGTGTCACCTTGCCCTTCCCTCATATCACCTCCTACTATCTAATAGAAAAAAAACATTTTTTTCTGCTCCATTTGTGAATTTATTGTAATGATATTTAATTAATAATCTATATTCTCTCCCTCAATCTCCTCCCAAAAGTCCCTTTTTTAGGTGCGTTTGTAATTGATGTAAATATGTAGCACGTATACTTGTCGTTCAATCCGTCCGTCCGCTTATAACAACCCAAAATCTATTCAACGGAATCGTTTTAAATTTAAAATATATAATTATTAGATAATATTGTCGAGTCATTTCAAATTTTATAAAAATCGGATGCATACTTCAGTTATAGGGACAATCAAAAGGATTCCGATACATTACGATCAATGGGGGGAAAGTTTCAAGTGCTTTTTAATAGTCTTACACTCTTTCAAACATAGTAAAATCAATATGCATCTATGAAATGTATACTCTAATCTACATTCTGTACAATCTGTGGTGCAAATAATATTTGTTATTGATTTACAGGTCCACGCAGAAGTATCCCATTACATAATTATATATTGAGACATTGTTTCGTGCGCGTTTTAATCGTATTAAACTATTTAACGTTGTAAGAAATCGATATACGTTGCTGAGTATTGCTACAAGTTATTTCCTGTATAAAAGTAAGCAGATAATATTTACAGGGACAGACAAAAGATTTCGACTACTATACTGTATCTGAAATACTGTATACTATTGCGCCAACATCTAAGTATTTTTAGATGCATTTGTAATTATGTAAATACGTAGCACCTATAGTTGTCATTCAATCCGTACTTTCGTCTGTCTGTCCGCATGTAATAAAGCAAAAACTATCCAACTAAATCGTTTAAGATTTAAAATATATAATTTTGACATACTTTTATAGAGTCAATTAAAATTTTATGAAAATCGGATGTATAGTTTAATTACTGGACAAACAAAAGTATTTCATCGCATTGCGGTCAATAGGAAAAAATAGATTAAAGTATATTTTAATGAAGTTATACTCTTTTGAATGTAAAAGAATTGACATGAATCTATGAAGTAGATACTAAAATATACATTCTGTACTATCTATTATACAAATATTATTTATATACAGGGCTACTCAAAAGTATTTCATGCATCAGGGTTTACGAAGAAATGTCGTTTGGAGCGTGTTTTAATTACATTAAATTATTCCATATTTTATGAAATGAATATACGTTGCTGCAGTTTTATACAAGTACTTTCCTGTATAATAGAAAGCAGATAGTATTTTCAGGAACACACAAATGATTTCGGCGATTATATTGTATCCTAAGTATTGTATGCTATAACATTAAGATCTGAATATTTTTAAATGTCGTTGAAGTACGAACGCACCTCATTTACTACGCTTCACGTGCAATCTACAACATGTTTCTCTTACTCTTAGTAAACATGGTTTTAAACCTTTTTTCTATGCTTTATTTGTAACTATCTTGTTACAACAATAAAAGGATCATGTAAGTTAATTATTCCCCCCGCATGAAAAAAAAAATTGTTTCTCCTACATACAAACTTAAAAATTATTTTTTAAAGGTTTTTATACTGTATTGTTATTTTTTAGCAACAATAAATAAATAATGATCTAACGCTCCTATTAAATTTTCAATCTTTATCTCCAGAAAAATGGGTGAATTTCTTGACATGAGGCAAGAGGGGGAGGGCAAAAATCTTGTGTTGTTTGGTTATTCTCATTCTTGATAATATATTTTGTAAAGATGGATGGGCAGATTATTCTAAAATCTAACATACACAGGGTTAATATAAAAGAATCATTCAGTTTCATAATTTTGATTCATTCAAAAACATTATACTTACAAACAGGATTGATGTATGAAAATAACCACAAAATATCCAAGCTTGCACACCAGGTGGTGCGAAAGCACTAGTTCGAGTGTGTTGTGTACCCCAGACGACATGGCAGCAGTAGAGTTGCAAAGGCTGGAAAAAACCGGGTTTATTCCCGGGAATAAACCGTGTTTTTTGGGAAGGAAATTTTGAAAATTTCCGGGAGTTTTTAAAGCGTTTTAAACATTGAAATATTTAATTTATTATTTAATAATTTTGTAATGATTTCAATTGTTTTATTCTTAACTGTGATTGCAAGAACAACTCAACTCTTCTGAGCGAGCCAAGCGAAGATATTTTTCTGCTTCTCTTCTGCTTGATTTTCTGATTCCGTATTCCGTCCAATTTTGTATTGAAATGACAAGGCATCATTTCCCTTTTTAATTCAAAAAACTTAGAAACTCCGGATCTAAAACTAACATCATCTAAATCATTTTGAGAATATCGTGGATTTAAAAGGTATGTGGCATAATGTATGGGCTGGCAAAACATTTCCCGTCTCGTTTCCACCAAGACTTTAACTGCATCCTCCTCTTCTCTCTGCAAAGGTGTCAAAACAAGAGAATCCAGAGATTCCTTGATACGCAAAAATACATTAGGGACATCTGACAATATAGCAGAGTCAGATTCGATTAGTTCAATACCATTGCAGATGGGACTTATCATGTTGACTAAACTGTGTATGCTCATACAGAACATATTGTCAAGAATCAGTTGTCTGATATTCTTGTCGACGTTAAGTTCCTCAATTAGGACAGTCTCTTGGAGAGATTCTTTTCCATTCAGGAGACTTTCAAACATAATTAAAATGCTACACCATCTTGTTTTTGCAGGAAGCTTCAAGGTGGATGCAGCAGACTCTCTTTTAGCCTTTTGTTTTGAAGTAAATACAGATAATAACGCCTGTTTATTTTTAACATATTTTACTACTTTGCATTTGAAATTATCATTTGAAAAGTTTCAATTTTGTAAATGTCATTTAACAACAAATTTAATCCATGTGCTGCACAACCAATTGTAAAAATATGTGGATATTGAGCTTGAACCAGTAGCCATGTTGCTTTCATATTGCTAACATTATCTGTTACCAAGGCTGTTATCTTCTCAGCACTAATCTCATCAATTACTTTAAGTAATTCTTGACTAATATATAAAGCTGTACGGCGATTTTCTTTCGTTTCTGAAGATTTGTAAAATATGGGCGTAGGAGTAGTGACAATATAATTTACTATACCTTCATTCCGGATATTGCTCCATCCATCTGTTAATATTGACACAAAGTCAGCATTTTTAATTTCGGCATCTACAAACTTTGTTACATTTTCATATTCTTTATCTAGAAGTCTATTGCTCATATCATGCTTTGAAGGAACTTTGTATGCTGGTCGAATCAGATTAAAAAACTGTTGCCAATAACTGTTATCAGGTAATGACAATAGCAAATTTGCAGAAAAAACTGCTTTAGCAAAAGCAGAGTCTATATTTTCAGATTCCACTTTCGAGACCGAATCAAAAAATGCTCGTAAAACAGATTTGCTTGATTGAGGTTCCGAAGGGCTTGAGGTGGCGACAGGAAGATTATCTGAAATTGGAACAGCACTACTTGCAGCTGCAGTTGTAGATTCTGAATGGCCTTGACTTAGCAGTACACTTTCAGGATCAACCAGCATTTCTTGTCCCTTGATGACTATGAAAGTGACTAATAGAATTTAAAAATGTTAAGAATTTAAATAAAGTTTTTCATTTTGTATGTTTTGTTGGTATATGTTTACAGTCACTATGTATGCAGGTAACAAAAAAAAAAAAGACCAGTATTTCACAAATTTCAGATGATAGTAACACTTAAATTATGATTTCAGCTGTAAAATATTTAAAATATATTATAAACACAATTTGTAGTATTTTGTCATTTACTTCTTTTTGAGAAACGCTGTTATAAATATTTATTTAAACATATTTCTAGCATGATTTTCACTCTCAAATATTCAACAGGTAAGTGTTTAATTTCTTCCTAAAAAATAAAATTTTACATTTTAAAATGTATATGATTAGGAAATGTGGTTATAAAAGTTCTATATTGTATAATTTTGGATTTTGAAACTGCTGTGTAGCAAATGATGTGCTTAGATATATGTATATATATATATATATTTTAATAATGACTTTTTAGTTACAACCTTTCAGTTAACTGAATCGTGTTATTTAACAATTTGTTGTCTGATTTAAACAAAAAATAGTTTCATTTTTAACTTTGGCAGGAACTACTGAGCAAAGTTTTTTTTCCCGTATTTTGTTTAAATATGTCCAACTGCATAGAATTAAAAAAAAATAAATAAATGTAAACTAAAGTCAATAAATCTTATGTTTTTGCTGTTGATAAACAAGTGAGAAATTGAACCCAGGAATGTATTGGAGGGTACATGGCAAGTACTTTCTGGATTTTTTTAAAGATCTAGATATCTAGTTTTTAAGGGTGTATTCGAAAAATGATTTTCCACCTTCAACAGCTCGAAATTTTCAGATACAATTTTGGACACATTTTTAAAAGCAGAAGCATGAAACTTGCTGAGGGGATTTTTGAAGTGACGTACAAGGTGTCGTGTGATGTAATTTTTCGCTGATTTAATTAGAATTTTATTTATAAGCAATTATTTTCTCAGCTTGACCCTTTTTTTCGTTCGCAGACCTCCCGCTTCGGAAAATTTGGTCGAAAATGCCGTTTTTGACAGCATTTTTTGCAAAATTTTCTGCATTTATCAAAGAATTGATAATTATGGCACCTTGTATAGTTTCTAAATAAGAGAATTCGAAAGTTTGGTGCATTTGAGAGCAAAAATGAATCTAAAAGTAAATCTGAAAAAAGGCAGTTTGGATCGGAATACACCCTTAAAACAGTTTTGTTAGTTATCCCGTCGAACAAATTGCTGTCGCCAAATTGTAAGATAAAATGCTAATAATGATTGTCATTAATTTGTTAGATAAAATGGCAATAATAGCCAATAAAATCATTAATTCGACATTTTATTTGTATTTTTATTAATGTTATGCTAATTTAATTGTTTTTTCGTTATTTAAAATAAAAATTATGTCAATTTGTATAATGTGGCGATTGGTTTGGCGATTTATTATAATTTGGTGAAATTGGTCAACGGGATAACTAAATACCTCCTTTTTTTTTCCTTAGTTATGACTCTAGTGTATGTTCCTTCTGGTTTTTTTATGACTACAACACGATTGAACCAAAATAACTTTTATAGCTCCACAAAAGCCGCCTCTTTTTAAATTATATAAAGTAGATATGAGCAGGTGTTGCAATTCACAAATTGTGTAATTGAAAGGCTATTTTCATTTTTTGATAAATGCAAGCGATCTTTTAGAAATAACTATAAATTAGTACTTTGAACCAAATTCCAGACAAGACACTGCAGGAATGGGAAAAAAACTTGTTGTCATGTGACTACAATTGCTTATAATTGGATAAGTTATTTATCAAAGAATTGAAAAATCATTTTCATTAGGAATCGCTTCAATAGGCCAGCCATATAATAGGCCATATGCATTCATGTTTAAAGACATGTCAGGATTTCGTGTTGTTGTGCAGGGGATTTTAAAAGCTGCCTTTAATAACAAAATACAATAAAATCTAGTTACAATGAGTCTCTGGAAAGCACTAATTAAATTCGCTATACAGAAAAATTTGTTAAAGTGAATCTTTTTACGATGAAATAGGATTTTTTTCTTTTTTACAATCCAAATAACATTTGTTACACTGAAAAGTTATTGACATGTAACAAGATTTTACTATATTCTTATTTAAATATAAATCCATCCATGGATATTCATTTTTATACTTTCAATACAATTAATGTAACAAGTGAACAAAACAGCGAAAAAATTTAATATTTAAACCCAAAATTTAATATTTAAGCCCTTGTTTTTGAAAATTTTAAAGTAGAAAAGAACTCTGACTCAGAGATGCTTTCGCCACAAGGTTGTTCTGGGTGTGAAACTATAATAAATCTGTCTATACAACTATTTGTGTATTATGAAACTTACTGATTGAGTGCATAAAAATATTTACAATAAGAAATGTAAACAAAACCAGTAGAGTTTAAGTGAAAACTAATAGATTAAAATATTAATAAGTTAGAAAGGGAAATGACAGATTTATTTATAAATGTAAACATCACCCTTGTTCTCGGATTCAACATAAACAGAAAAATTAAATAAAGAATATATGTTGGATATGCCAGGTAACAGAAAGTAAACAATTTTAAATTTTAAGAGAATAATTGAAATCTTCAATCATTAAATCACCATTGTTGCAAAGCTGATGAATTTTAGGAATTTAAAAAGTTGCGAAGTGTTAAAATAATAAGTCTTGTTTATTAATAAAAAATCCATTTAAATTTCTCAGAATAATGAGCAATGATGACTTAAAATGAAAATTTCAAGTTGAAAAATGACTGGTTTTGTTTACTTTTAAAACTTCTACAAAATTTCCATTATTCCCCAAAATTCCGGGTTTATTCCCCAAAATTCCCGAGTTTATTCCCGTCCTTCAAAAACTGTGGGTTTTTTGCAACTCTAGGCAACAGTAGTTCAGGTTTGTAAACCAGTTCACGTGGAAGCACTACTTCAGTATATGTAAATAATTCATTTCAGTCCCTTCGAAATGGAGGAAAAGCAAGAAAAGAGTTTCTGCATCTTAGAAGATGCAAAATGTCTGTCTGTCATACCAGTGCAACATTCTTTCAGAAGGCAGTATAAAAATAACCGCCTTGCATCAAGTGGATTGAATCGATCCACCGCCTGGACCCAATGGTACACATAAAACTTGGATATTATTTTCATATATCAATCCCATTTGTAAGTTTATTACTTTTGAATAAATCAAGTTTTGAATGTGAATTATTCTTTTATAGCAATCCTGTGATTCAGAAATAAGGATGGCAAAACTGCAAAAAAGTTCAAAATTATTGTTTTTTTCCTCACATCTTCTTAGAAATTCTCTTCTCTCTGTTTATTGAGAAAGGGTAAAGCAAAAATTGGAATCTCGATGGGGTGTTTTGATAAGTCACCTTACTACATAATAAGAAATGGAGCAGAATTAAAAAAAATAATATTAAAAATGTTAAACTAAGTTCTGTGTGGAAGGACAGAAGTGGAAGTTTAAATTTTGGTGAAAGGAGAGTAATTCACACGTTGTTTATTCCTTTATTCTTACCTGAGAACAGAAGATTGTTTTAAAATAAAGTTTTAGAGATTTTTAATTTAGGGTATGTGTGTGTGAAGGGTTCTCATGCATTTTAATGTTAACGTAATAACTTAAGTGGCAGACAGTTTATTTATTCTTACCGGAAAATAATAAACAGGACAGAATTTGTTTGTGTGTAGATTGAAATTAATTTGTTGCGCTCGGATTGGTGTACGGTCTGTTGTAACGTTTTCCTGGTTCGGGTCGGGTTCTGTTCAATAAGCTTAAAATAATTCCCCATAATTTGAAGATAAGTGAGCATTTTTCAATTAGCCTAACTTTGTCAAGGCAGATTGAAATAAGCCTCAAAAATACCAGACTCATTGAGAAAACCCAGTGGTCAGTTCTCAGTTCGCCTAATGCTCTTCAGGCTCTTTGAAAAATTCCGGGAAAATTTCAGCCTAATTGAAAAAAGGGAGATGATTCTCTAATTCAAACAGCTCTTTTCAAACAGCTCAGGCTCTTTGCAAGGAGTCTAATTTCTCAATTAGCGTACAACATCTTCATACATGCATACACTTTATAAGCGAAAACATTATGACCACCTACCTAAAAACATCCAAAGTCCAACTTTGATCCGAA